>JAPMOQ010049496.1:31417-46779 GCA_026543055.1 Argiope trifasciata
AAAAAAAAAAGAAATTTCAGAAGTAAGAATATTTAATTCATATATATCGTACCTATCATAACGAAGAACAATTTAGTTAAGTAAGCGTTTTAAAATTTTTGTAATAATAGTCCTAAGGGGCTATTAAATATGAATTTGGCGTTTGAAGTATATAGTAAAAATTCGAAAAATGCATCATTTTCATTGCTCACCTATTTTTATTTTCTAATGTTCGATTACTCGTTGCCTGGATTCAAATTGTTCATGGATATCTGGTTGAAGAAGAAACAACAATTATTTTTCTCTATCTCATTGTTATATGAATTGCAATATCTCATTCCCAATTGTCTAATTTAATGCTTATGTTCAACAAGAATTTTCTTAATCTAATACTATAATGCGAGGAATGGTTACCAAGTCGAAAATCGCCCCAGAATTAATAAACTCCGGTAACTTGGGGGTCTGGGGTTTTTGGCCACGAGGAATCGATTGGCGCCGGTTTTGAAGCGCTACGGTCGAGCAGTTCGGAGTTACAGATAGGATATTTTCAAACTTTATTAGTTTCCATATTGGCTATAGATGGCAGCACGTTACCGCTAGAAAATTTAAGTAGCCATTATGGCGAACTAATAAAGTTTTATGTTTATGCTGTTATAGGTTTATAATATGTTTCTTAAGTATGTATATATGTTTGGTTTTTCTAAATAAATTTGTCAAAAATATTGAACTTCAACACACTTCAATTTTTACCTTTAATTTACCTTTGTATAGAATAGTTCCCTTTCCAAACTCTAACTTTGTTTAGAATAGTTTACAATGGTGCACTTTAACCGGTTATCTTTTCACCAATGGTTTCACAAATTTTCTTATGGCATGTATTGTTTTGATAAATCACAATTGAAAATTTAAATCTTCGAGTTAGCTTCGATACCTGTTTTCTCCGATCGGAGCTCGGTCACCTCTGGTTTATTTAAAGATACAGAAAGTTGGAATTAACCAATTAACCATAAATTTGTTTCTTTTCAACTTGCAAACTAAAAAATAAAAAATATTCTTAATTTTGCAATTTAAATTTTGAAGATTTTGTTTTAGATTTTAATGTAAATAGTTATGAAACCTAAGTATTTATAATAAATTTTATCGGGTAAATTTAAAACAAATCTCTAAATAAGGTTAGAAATTTGATCATAATTATGTACCACAAAATCATCCTAAATATACGTTTTAGAAGAGTAAAAAATAATTCTGAACGAATGTGTTTTAAAAAATCGCTTTTCCTGTATGTAATCAAGTTTGTATAACCATGAGAAAAGACTTTACCCTCTATAAACTGATGCAATGTTCGGAATTATTTCGGATTATTGAACTTGTGGCGTTTGCAACAGGAGCTCTTGTAGCTCAAGTGATTCTACTTTTGGCGTTGGCAACAGCATGTAATTATTATTATTATTTTAGAATAACTGGCTGATGGAACTTTGTAAATGTTATCATTATCATATTTATTTTGCTGCAGTTGAAACTTTGAGTTTAGTAAATCATTAATATTCATATTATTTCATCAAGTATTTTAAGTGCTTTAGGAATTATTTATTACATATATTGTTACGAATGTTGCAATGTCTTTTAGATATTCACATTTCTTACTGTAATGCTTGAATGATAAAATCTATTATTTATCTCTCAAAATATAACGTAATTAGATGTATTGAATTTTTTAGAATTCCCCAAAGAAGTTTATTGCATTTAACGATGTGTTAGGTGCATAAAATTTCTTTTCAACATATTCCACTTCAAACGGTCTATTCAACACAATTTCTTACAAATATGTATGTTGTTGATATTTTTGAAATTTTATAAATTTTTATATGGTGTTTAAAATTTAAATAAAATTCATTACGAATAATCTCTTGGGGGGGATGCTTTACATCTCAATATTGCCCATTAGTTTTTAATGGCAATTTTTTAGTTACCCATTTTTAGTTACTAAAGATTCATGGATGGATTTCTCCCTCAGAAATTTTAGTTCATTCAATTTATCAGTGTTTTTAAATAAATTGGGGCAAATTTAATTTTTCTATGTCTTTATTGGATTATAAGCTATTTCAAGTTAACATATGGAAACATTTCTACATCATGCCTTCATTTTCATTCATTTATTTTATATTATTTTTGAATACTGTAACTCAAGCATTATTTACATCAGGGAATTGAATTAAAAACGAACAATTAAGCAGAAGCAGAAACTTTAAATCTTTATTCAAAAAGAATAAGAATTCTGAAAATAAGTATATAATTATTTAAGTAAATCTTTTGAAAGAAATTAATTTTTTAAAATAAATAATAATTTTTTTAAAAAATGAATTTAAGGAAACTGAGAATTGAAGAAGAAAAAACCATCAATAACCATGGTTTTTCCCCCTTTTTTTCAAAAATTATTCGTTTTACGATTTCAGCAAAATTTATTGTTATACTGTACAAATACAGTGGGTAAAAAAAGTCTCCGTACGCAGATACGAATGCAAATCAAAGCTTAATTTGTCACACAAAATCCATGATGATAAAAATGAAAACTTAAAAATGAGTTAAAACTAATATTATTTAATATTTATTCACATTAAAAGGATGATAATACTGACAAAATTAAATAATAAATCTTAAAAACTCAAAAAATGCCGTAAACATGGAACAAAAAAGTCTCCGTACGGTGCCCTAGCACACGAAAAAAGTTCACAAAAATGCAAAATACATTTAACAAATATACATTTAATGATCAGTGGGCCCTCTTTTGGCCTTTATCACCTCTTTTAGACTTTGAGGCATTACCCCTACAAGTTTTTTTTGTTGTTTCTGGAGAAATATTACACCAAATACTACTAATGGCACTTTTGAGCTCAACTTTGTCTTTTATGTCATATTTTTTAAGTTGTCGGCCAATTTCTTGCCACAAATGTTCAGTGGGGTTTAAATCGGGTGACTGGGGAGGGCTATGAAGTTGTTGTTAAACATGGTAAAGGCACCACTCATGGCAATTCTTAGAGGTGTGTTTAGGATTGTTGTCCGGCTGAAAAGTAAATCCAGTCCCAAGAGATAGTTTCTCTGCACTGGATAACACATTTTGTTTAAGAATATCCAGATATCCATATCGATCCATATTTCCCTCGATGAACTGCAAATTTCCTACTCCAGAAGTACTCATACACCCCCACACCATAACACCGCCACCACCGTGCTTCACAGTTCAGCATAAATTCTTAGTTAGCATTTGTTCGTTTGGTTTTCTCCACACCATAACTCGGCCATCTGACCCAGGAATGTTAAATTTTGATTCATCGCTAAAAAGAATGGATTCCCAAAAAGATAATGGCTTGCTTACATGCTTCTTTGCAAACTCGAGGCGCTTTTTCCTTTTGTACAAACTTATATAGGGTTTCTTCCGGGCCGCACGTCAATGATAACCACTTTTTTTAACGACATTTCTCACGGTTTGAGTTGAGACTTTAATGTTGTAACCAAATATTAAATCAGCTGCCAACTTCGGTGCACTAATTCGTGGATTTTCTTGAACTTGGCGTAAGATGTTTCTTTTATGCAAGCAATTTAATTTTGACGGCCTCCCAGATCGATCGCTATCCTCAAGTGAATGAAGTTTACGATATCTTTCAATGATATATTGCACAGTAGACTTCGATTTTTTAATTCTTTCACTAATCCTTTTCATGGATAATCCATCATTTCGCAATTTAATCACTAATTCCCGAATAGCTCTGGGAACTTCCATTTTGAGACGATCAAGAACAAATTTAAACTCAACAACTGTCAAAATGTTGTTTTCTTATCAGTAATTAACTTTCTGGCGTCAAAGATTTACTGCGGGCCTGTTTTAAACACTTCAGAAAGAATTTGCATAAAGCGTACGGAAACTTTTTTTGCACTGCAATTTTCAATTTACCTTAGATATTGCAAATAATATGCTTTTCTCGTTTTTTAAAAATGAAAATTTACAAAAATCTCTTTGTATAGACTTATACTAAACTCATATAGACAGTATTTAAAGAAAAAACACAATACTTTACAAATTATGCTCATTTATTCTTAAATTTAGTGACCGTACGGAACATTTTTTTACCCACTGTAATTCTTGCGTCTTTATCATTGATTCTATAAGTTGAAAATATGTTTATATTTCAATAATAATTGGAAAAAAATACAGTGTTAAAGGAATTTTTGTTGAAACAAATTAGACTGAATTCATTCCCTTAAAATTGTTATTTTTATTGTATTATTAAATTGGTGCTGGTGGTCGGTCTAATGCCACTTGGTCATACCAAGCCCGAATGAGCGTAACTCTTTCCAATGAAGGCAGAAGTGTGCGCCTTTCCTTGTTAACCAGCACTATTAAGGTGAAAGGGCGGCTTTGCTCGAACACACACGGCACAACCCTTTTTAGGGGGCGGTCAAGCTCATTCCTCCATTCTTAAGTCAGAATTCAGATCCAAACTAGAGACTAGAGACAAACTAGGAATAGAAATTCAGTGACGAAAAAGAGTAGCGTGCCTTTTCAGTGCTCTGGGCGTCCAGGTTCGAGCAGGGTTGTTATTCTGCGTTCTATTTGTAAGTAGTGTGAATAGGTCCCCCTATAAAAAAAGATGTTGTTCAAGTGAATGACGTGCTCTTGTCCGTAGTCGGTGCTACTGAAAAACAAGGAACGCTAATATAGCCTTAAAATCACTGACAGCAATCAGCGGGCTTGCCAGTGACACATGCCTTTGGAAAACAACAACAACGACATAACGAAGGAATAGTTTAAAACTCCTGTTATCTCAATGAAATTGTAATAAAAAATAAAGGTATTCTACTCAAGATTGATAACTCATTGCGATCATCACCAGCTAATATATCTCTATAATTATTGCGTCACAACTTTTTAGCATTGCAAATGTTTGAATTTGGCTTTTTGTATTGAATTATCTTTAAAATGATAGGCTTTTTTAAATATTTGAATTTAGCTTTTTTTTGAAAATCAGCATTGTATTTTCTTTAAAATGATACGCATTTTATAAAGAGTTAAATTGTGATTTTTGTATTGAGATCAGCAATTAATTCTCTTTAAAATGATATGCCTTTTGTAAATATTTTAATTCTGTTTTTTATATTGAAATCAGCATTGAATTCTTTATAAAAGGATATGGATTTTGTAAAGAATTAAATTTTGCTTTTTCTATTTGAATCAGCAGTCAGATCTTTTTAAAATGATATGGGTTTTGTAATTTTCTATAAGCATACAACTTTAGAAAAATTAAAATTTCCTGAAGTGTTCGCAATTTTTCCCACCACTGAAAGGTGTTGGGTATAGCGAAAGGACATTTCATTTCGAATTTTTAAGTCCATTTGATGGGATCAATGTGTATGATATGGTAAATTAAATTCCAAGTACTGAATCTTTGTAAAATTGTTGAATAAAACATAGATACGTATATAAGATATACTGATAATATTTACAGAACATCCTCTCTCTTAGAAAATTATATGTTGATTTTATGAAAAAGTTCCTCTATTTGAAATCAATCATTTATGCAGTATTTTAATTAAAAATAACAAGATTGCGATACATTTTTCAGAAACATTAGTTTTAATTCCTCTAAATCTGTTATTTTTAATAGGTTATATACATATAGTTTCTATTTCACTGTTTCTTCAGTTAATTGAGTGCTTAGGAATGACAAACAAGCAGATATTTCTTCAATTCACTCAAAGTATATTTGAAGGTTAAAAAGAATATTAAAGTAAAGGAAGACAAATAAAGTGTAAAGATCCTATAGCATTGAAAGCTTTTCAAAGAGAAAAAAACATGGCGGAAACATGCTGTCGGTTCCTGGAAAGGATGTCAAATATTGACATGGGAGTGCTTTCTTCCCCTGCTTCGTGCACTTCTTCGACAAAGAAGTGTTCAAATCTCCGAAGAATCGATACTAGTGAAGCTATTTTGTTCGAAAGAACTCTTCAAAAAGTTCCTTATTTGTGTCTTTCGAAACTTTTATAAGGAATTCTGCAACTAAATACGTACAAAAAACTTCTAAAATTTAGAAAAAAAGTCTAAGTACATGTGCATACAGCATCAAAAAGCCTTATTTTTACTAAAGTAATTAGGGTATTACTTAAGGTATCCGATTAAATCAAAAACATCTATTTCAATCAAAATTAATAGTTTTATTTATTATTTATTTCTTATTTGCTTTTTTGCTGTTTCCAAAAAGTAGACACACTTCTATTTAAAATGATACATTTATTTTGTCTATATGTGAATTAGTTGTTGTTGTTTATGAATTTTAGTGGCTCTAGAGCTAATGAAATGTATAAACTGCGCCAGTCGTATGGTTAGATTATTAACAACTATGGAGTAGAGACAATGTTAAAATAATTGCATCAAAAAATTTTTTAACGAATTACAGTAAAATATTCATTCTATGCGAATTAGAAGCCAAGTCATTACAAACTATTAGCATATAAGTCACGCTTATTTAAAAGCTTATTTTTAAGCTTTTTTGACCACGAGTTTTTTTGTAATTCTGTCCTACAAGTATCATCATATCTCAAAAAAAAATCAAAAATATATTAATGAATTTTTTAATTAGAGCTCATTATTTTATTCTAAATGTGACGAACAATGGAATTGATGTTGAATGCTACAGAGGTGGATTTATTATTGTTTAATGTAAAAGTTGTTGAAATAAATTCTAAAATTCCATAGATAAATTTGCATACTGCACGTAATATTTTTATTTCTAAATAGAATTCTTAGATTATAGTTAGTTACACTTTAAGATATGTTACTCACTTAATGCTATAAAGAAAAATGAAAAACTGCCATAATTTTTTTTTCTGTAGAACATTCCTAAATTTTGTGAATTCATGCTAAATTTTATATCGAAATGTTTTTTTTATTTGCGAAAGCTAAATATGTATTTAAATAATTTCACTTTTATGCATTTCTATTTTTATATAAAAATAAAAACATGTAAACACTGAATTTTTTTCCTTTAAATCTTCTATTAACCTTATTTCAATGTAAATTTATAATCCCAGTTATAATTCTTCTGATACTTACAAGAACTATCTACTATCATTGAAATTCTTTTTTAATGTTCTGAATATTTTTATTTTATCTTCATTAAATTTTTTGATTATTGCTGTCAGAAAATCTGCAAAACAAATATGAAAAATTGGCCTGTAAAGAAAAAAAAAACGGTAGTTGTTATTATAAATAATTTATATTATATTATTAATTATTAGAAAAAATTATTTATCTCCTCTTGTAGCTTAGAATATAGCTTGTTCTTCAATCTACGTCTCCCATGAAACAATACCTAACATTATTGCTACGAATTTAATAGATTGTAGAATTTTATCATTTTTGAAATATCATAGAAGCAGCCCTATTTTCACATCTAAAAAAAGTGCAAATTGTATGACTTTCAGTAAAAAATTTAGATAAAGGAAAATTTTCATGTAATCATTGAATTCATAATAATTCTTTTCTTTCATTAATTTGATAATAAAAGCTACATGAGATTTTGAACATTTCTTTCAAACTTTGTTAGAACAGTTGAATGATTGTAGCATATCCATATGCAACATTGCCCTGAAGCAAAACACACGCATATTATTTGAAAACGAATTTCATAAATGCATCAAATAACTTTGATTATGTATCAAAAGGACAATAAACTTGTCGAAGAAAAGTGATGAACCTTCTTATTCCCCTTGAAAAGTGCATGCGATTTTCTTTCTATGAACAATCCTCACAAAATAACGCCGTTTGTGCAAACGAATGTGGCGTTATATCATTTTTGTGGAGTAAGGAACAGCATGTTCCCTCAAGGGATGAAGATAAGTTTCTCGAAATCCTTAAGGACCACTTCTGATGATGAGCGCCATTCTTAAACTCTTATCTCTTTCCTTCTGAGGTTGGAGAGATGCTAGAGTACTTCCTTCAATAGCCCTTTGTAAAAGTGGATTCGATTAATAGTTATATCGAAGCAAAAGAGAATTTCAACCATGGTTTCTTTCTTTTTTTTCCTAACAAATTTGTTTCTTAATTTTTGGTTTCTCACTTTAGTTTTGCGAACATTTTTGAATTATATATTTCTGCATTTCTATTTAGCCTGAATAGACTCCAAATTTATCTTCCAAGTTAATATCGTAAAATAAAATGCTCTCTTTAATATTCAGCTTTTGTAACCAAGACACAAATCTTATTTCTCTCACGTGATTAATTTTAGCTTTAAACTTTATCAAAATGCAAGTTGCTAATAAAATCTAGGTATAATTACTAAATAAAATGTATATTTTGCACTGCGCTGCTTTTTGTTGTGTTTATTTAAGAGCGAACAATTCACACCTTTTCTGAAAAAGAATACTAAATAAATGCATAGAATCGAATTAAATATTATTTGTTATATTTTGTAATAAAATTCAATTTCTATATGAGAAGACCGAATTTGGTAACTTCTCCATCATAGTAAAAAAAAAAAAAAAATTCTTTTTTATGAATTTGCAAAATCTGGAGGATATTAACTTTGTCATAAAGAGAATATTAATCCTAATTAGCAACAATAAAATGACCACTAATCAATGAATGAGAATTAATTATAACATTCTAAATAGATGAACTTAGAAACTATTAACTTAAATGAATAGCAATGTTAAGCATAAATAAAACGGGTGAACTGTTCAGATGCAGAAACGTTAGACTACAATAACATAAAATGAAAGGTAGTGTTACAAAATAAATGTCTGTATCGGTTCAATTGCGAACACATTTCCTTGGCTATTAAGTAACAATTTCTCAATAGAATAAAAAAAAATATACACTCACACTACTATATATATGTGTGTCTGTGTATATGTATATGTATGTATATATATACATGTATGTATATATATATTTATATATATATATACGTTTAAGTAATAAGAATAGTAATAGTTTAAATAATAAGGATAGTAATAGTTTAAGTAATAAGTATAGTAAAAATTTAAGTAATAAGGATTGATTATGAATATTTATTTAAGTCTCCTTAAATGAGATTGATTTCATCTCTAACTTTTATCTTAGCGAAAATTGATATGCCTATAATAAATGTATATAGAACTTTAAAACGACACACAAACATTTACAATAAATATGCAGAAAGTAATGTTTACGTACAATCTTAGTTTCTTAAGTTTTATTAACGCAAGCAGAAGTCATTTTCTTCTCTAGTAACTGAGCTTTACGCATTTTCCACGTTCCACAGATCACAAATCTTCCGCTACAATATATGTGCGTAATACATTCTGCAGGATTTTTTCTTTCTTTCTTTCTTTAAAAAAAGAAAAGAAACTGCATTACTTTTTCGAAATGCCTTTTTTGTTGGAAATTCCTAAATATCCATTTAGGAAAGAGAGAAGATGCAAAGTAGATGCGTGTAAGGAAAAAGAAAAAAATGGCGAGCTTGCAGTCGGGAGATAAAGTTTTCACTTCCATTTTAAGTTTCGTGTGGGGCAAGAAAAGGATGAAAGAAAATTTTGTTCGCGATAGGAAACTTTTATTTAGAATGCGAACTTTTTGTACCCGTGGCTTATAATCAATGAGGTGAAGCAGAAATAAAGTATCATAAACGTAATGAAACTTGGAAAGAAATGGAATTTTCTTAAGAAATTATTCTTAGACTTGTGAGATTATGCGGTCTTTCCATTTGGAGAATTAAATATCTAATAAAAACAAGCGAACAAATTTTGATTAACTGCTTTACGTAATCAAAATTTGTTCACTTGGTTTTATCCCGTGTTCCCATTTGGAGGAATAACATCTAAAAAACCAAACGAATAAATTTCGATTAAATACTTCATTTTCTAACAAAATAATGAAAAAACTGCAATTATTTGTCTTAAAAATGTGATAAAAATTTGGACGGAAATTTATGCTTATTTATTTGCATTTAAAATCATAAATTTCATAATCTGAAATCTTACTAAATTCCATATTAAGGTTTGACGTACTTTAAAATAGCGACTAAAAGTAGAAATAAAATATCACTCAGGAAAATCGGGAAAAGAAATCTTGGAGAAATAATATAAAAAAATTAAATCTTTAATAAAATACATATTTTTTATAAATGTATTTTATGCCCGATGTATTTCTATGTATTTATTGGATGAAATGAGAATAAAAAAATATGAATGAAGATTTAGAATATGCTGAAACTTTATTTCATATCTGAAACATGATCTTGAAATATAATGCCCATTTGTTAGATCTCTGCCTAATTATCTGTACAAATATGTTTCATTCTAAAAAGGAAGCAGTGATAAATTCAATCTATCTGTGCTTTTAAAATATTTTTTTTTCAAACGCTGCTAAGTTTAAACTAATAATTGAAGCAAGAAGAAGGCAAAGCAAGGTGATATTGCAAGGGAAACTACTAGATGCATCTTCATATTCTGCCCTGTAATCCTAAATGAAGATTTAATATTTTAAAAAGAAATTTATGTCAATATTAAATATTTATTTTTAAGGAACAACCATTGGTATTTTATGTTTTGAAATTTCTTAATTTAAATTAAAAGTTATTGAGTGTCATAGAACTATCTGCAGTCATCACGCACCACAATGATCCAACAGTAAGTTAGTTATTTCAGAAACGAAGAGTTGCATTTTCATATCCAGTTTACCTAAAATCCAACTTTTACGACCCAGGCACGCCTTAAATTTTGACGTCGGTCGAGAGTTTATCATTATCCTTTTCGTATCTTGTAGATATCTGGAGAAGTAATGTAGTGCATGTGTAATCCCTACCCTATGACCACAGCAAGGCCTAACCTAAAACAGTCCTTTTGCTACTTCGAAATGGACACTTATATAAATGAACTAAATTAAAGTTAATATCAAATATTTGAAAATTCCCAACTATTTGTATAAAAATTTAAATCGCCTTTTAATTAATCGTCTTTGGTGATCAACTTGTTCACTTCAATTATTGAATTTTTAGACTGTTAAATAAATTATATGAAATGCATGTTTTTTTTTTATTTTTTAAATCGCCTTGTTATGTGGCGGCTCCCTACTGCGGAACGATTTTTGTTCTTTTATTTATTACTAGCCGCCTTTGGTGACCAACTGGTTCGCCATGAGTAATGGGTTCTAAAATTTTCTATTAAATCACATATTCATTAGCCTTGAAGTAACTCAGGGCATTGATTGGCCTGAAATTAATATTTTATTTAAGATGATGGACTGAAAGCTCTAGATGAACACGCTTTCCAAATAATATTCTTTAATTTTATAAATCAGTCAGTTTTAATGATTGATTCGAAGACTGATTGGTGTAGCAACTTTTATTTAAAATATTAATAAAAATATTTTGTAAAATATGGCTCACAGAGCAAAGTATGAAGAAATCTAAAACTCATTATTCATAAATACATTCTTCGACTCAAACTACATAAAAAGTAATTATTTACTTCATTTAGATCAAATTAATAGTATTAAACAATATATATGCCTATTAATAATATTTTAAAATTGGAGGTTGGAAAGGAATCTGAATGCAGATCCTGTATAAATAAAGATAAGTTATTCAATTAATGATTTAAATATTGCAAACGATCATAGAATCCTTTGCATTTTTCCTTGCATGAATCATTGCATTTTTTAAAGAAAATATCCCATTTTATATTTATATTATTTTGTCCAGTCACGTGCTATAAGTTGCATTTCTTCAGATTCAATTTGCGATGATAGTTTTTTTTTTAAATTTGAACTTCCGTCAAAATGATGGCAACACGGTGATAAAACCTAATTTTTTCCCTTTGACGTGCTCTTGCAGATTTTATAGAAACCTTAGCTTTGCATTTATTTTTTTAGAAACTATCACATTTTATAATGAAAAAAAAAATATTGAATTAATGTACATATATTGCAAACGATAATAGAAATGTGCCATTAAGTCGAAATTCTAATGCATTTCCTGTCTAAATTCGATCAGGTTTACCGTAAAGAAGATTTATTGAATTAATTATTTAGATATTGCAAACGATCATAGAATCTTTTCCTTTGCATTTATTGTTTTAGAAAATATGACATTTTATATTTCTTTTATTTTATCCAGTCACGTGTTAAAAGTTGCATTTCATTAGACTTGATTTACGATAATAGTTTTTTTTATTCGAACTTCCGGCATTCTTTTATTTTATCCAGTCACGTGATAAAAACATAGTTAAAATATTTCTTTAAAAATTCGTTAAAAATCGAAGCTTACGTAATAAGTTTAAAAAATGATACCATTAGAAAGCCGATTTTTTTATCTTTAAATTGATATAAAAATCAAGTTTGTGCAATAATATTTTCGGAAGTTATAGCGACGAAATTCCGCTTAAATTTGAATTAATTCAAATTCTAATTAAAAATTCAAAAAAAGGGCTCCGAGGTGCACATTCCTGACCTGCAAGGTATACATGTACCAAATTTGGTAGCTGTAGGTCCAACGGTCTGGCCTGTAGAGCGCCAACACACACACACGCGCACACACACATACACATTGAGCTTTATTATAAGTATAGATTGTAAATTTATGTTTTAAAAAGTAGTACCCACATTTGATTTTTTAAATGGTATTGTGTAAATGAATATTTGTCTGAAAGTTTCTTATGCGCTGCCGTACCGCTTATCCTATTTTTATGAAACTTCGAATACTTATTGCTTGTACTTACTTGTTTCTGCTGAAGATGAAAAAAAAAAAAAAAAAAAAAAAAAAAAAAAAACAAAAAAAAAATACCAACCAAAAAATCTTGAATAATGAAACAAAAAATATAATAAATATTATTTATACTTCTTTTATATATCACCCAATTTCAATGAATGTATTTATTTCCGACAAGAAAATAAATATTATTCATTCTATCATTACTAATTAAAGAAGATAGTTATTTCAAATTTCAAACGATATTTCCAACATTATTTCCAAAATTAAAAAAGAAATTATTTCCAAAATTAAAAGAGAAATAATACGTATTTTAAAATACAAATAAGACGGTTGTATTAAAACAAAATAAAAAGAACACCAAAGCTCACAAGAATAACTCCGATTGAAAACTTGCAATTAGGTAGACGAGACAGATCTTATTTAAAGAGCTGAGCAAATTGAATCTAATATTTCATTCTGGTATATTCTGCTTTGCTTTAAACTGCATAGAAACAATCTAGTTGAGACAGGACATATCTATCTATTAAAACAATGCAAAAACTATTTTGAAATAGACAGAGTATTTGATGTCGTAGCTACTGAAAGAAATTATAAATATTTTAAAACACAAATAATGCAGTTTTCTTGAAAAAAAAAAAAAAAAAGAGAAAATCCAGGCTCACAAGATATTTCAGAATGAAAAGTAATCAAGATAGAAAGTTTAGAGAAGGGGGATTATTTCAAGAAAATTAAAATTTCAAAATGACTGTGCAAATAAAACTTTCGAATTTCAGATGCAATTATTGCCTTATTGTGAATATGAATGCATTCTACGAATTTTATGAATTTAAAAAATACTTACTTCCTTTCAAATATTCTTTCTTCCATGTAAACATAATATTAGTTTTGTATATTTTCCCGAACACTCAAATGAGCCCACGATATTAACTTTTTCTCCGAAATCAAAACAAAAGCATTTGAAAGCAGAAATTGCTTCCTTCCTTCTAGCATGCTGTGCAGGTGGCTTTATATTCCTTCAAATCCTTCACGGGATTTCGATTGCGAATGAAAAAGAAATAAAAACTGTTGAAGTCGATTTATGTGAAGAAGAGATATTTTCTTGAAACCAGTAGAGTTCAAGTTGCTTTTTATTTCTGACAATAAAAAATAAGCAAATAACCCATCACAAAGTATTGTGATAACTTGCATATTAAGAAATAAATATTCGTTATAAAAATATTCAATGCAACGAGAAATTTTCCAAAAAGCAATTCGATTATGTTGCTTATTTTATGGATGTCCTAATTAATTTTAACTCTTTTACATTTTTTCTCAGAACTCAATACATAATTCAACAAAAGTGAAAAAGAAAAGAGAAATTCAAGCACAGCATTTTATTTTATGGCAATTCCTAAATTTATTCAAAAATTAATGAATATGTATCGAAATAAAATTAAATAATACGATAAGTCAAAATCAAAATCATAAATGATGCCGATAAATTTATATTTCCTTGCATTTTAGCTACACTTTTATCTTTAAAAATCTTTTGTAGTAACAAAGGCGAAATACGTTTTCTCGCCGGCGCATTGTCTTCCACTTATCTGGGCCCCCGGGTTCGTTTCCCGATTCGAGCCGACTTGTTCTGCATCTGTGAGGGGTGTGGTTGTGTCCTCCTCGTCGCTGTGGAAAGGAACTGTGCAAGCGAATGTGACACATGCATAGCTAAAACGTACTCTCGGCCCTAGATGGTGCGATTAAAACGAGAGACGCTATCTCGGCTTAAAATCGCCGACTCCGTCAGAGGGCTAGTCTATTATAAGTGCTATAAAAAGCAATAACAAAGGTGTTTTCTTACAAATATAATATAATAATATTATATATAATACAGCTTAATATAAATACATATAATAGAAATAATATATATATATATATGTATAATACAGTATAATATAATGCAATACACGAATGTATTACAGTTGAATACAAATTCCTCAAATTTTCCTCAAAATACCTGCATTTAAAATTCCATTTATAAAAGCAACGAAAGAATTACTGTATAGCAAATTAAATTTGAAATAACCCCGAATCAACAAACGTACACTTCATTAATATTTTGGAATAGAAAATATTATCTAAAATTCCTAATTTTAAAATTATTCTCTTGTTAAAAATGAGATGTTAAAAATAGGACATTTTCGTAAAAATATCATATTTCATAAATACTTTGGCATACAAAAAATAATCTAAAATTTTAAATGTTAAAATTATTCTGCTGTTAAAAATGGGGACATTATCGTAGAAACATGATATTTTTTCATATAAAAGTTTTGTACAGTACCAATTAACTCAAATTTCTAAATATCACTTCCAAAATTCCAAAATCTTAATTTCAAATATTCTTGGGACAAAATCACGAATATAATTTTGAAGAAAAAAAAAAAAAACTCATTCTATCAAGAATAAATTACATGGAATAAAAAGTATTTTGAGATGTATCGACTGATCGATTAGAGGGAAGATTTCAGAACTTCTTCGAATGGCGACTGCTTGATTCAGTGGAAGAAACCACTTCCGTGTCAATATTTGAGTTCCTTCTCTGAATTCGATTCGATGGCGTCGAATTTTGTTTTATTTGTTCGATTTTTCCAAAGAGCTTTT
>JAPMOQ010049496.1:52525-63894 GCA_026543055.1 Argiope trifasciata
TGAAATAATTAGTATTTTTTAAATACTTTTCCATCCCTTTACTATTACAAAATATTTCCCATTCTTTGAAACTGATTTTTAAAAAAATGCATATGGTCACACAGTTTGAAGAATAAAGTTTGTCAGCTTAAAAGAATGAAAAACTTACAAATAACTATCGATTTCTGCTCAAAATAAACTTTTTTTTTTTTTTCGGCAAACAAGCCTATTTTTCTTTTCAACGTCTGTCGGAAAATCTGAAAGAAAGAATACTTCGAAGTTCATAAAAGATTCAAAACTTTACCCATTTCTTTCCAACTTGCTCTTTTAGGTCAGCTTTTCAAACAAAACCGATGGCATACTATTTTTTCTTCACTTCCACGCATTGCTTCTGTCGAGCATTCAGATTAATTATCTGCAATAGAAAGAAAAACTGAAGTGAAGTAACAAACCTCTTCTGAAAAGTACATTTATGCCAAATTCTACTGACAGATGTCTCCAAGGATTCATATTGCTCTGTTTTTTTAATTCATTAAAGTTTATTAATAGGAATATTTTCATTTATTTTATTTTGTATAATACTCATATAATAAATTCTTATGTATGTATATCAAATAGTATGTATATATATATTAAATTAAAACAAAAAACTCTTATTTTACAAATATGATTTATTGAGTTCATACATGGGCAGCAGTGGCCTGGTGGTAAGGTCTCTGCTTCGAAACCAGAAATTTGTAGGTTCGAGACCCAATTCCACAGAAATATGAAGAAAAGGCCCTTATCACGGAATTTTTTTTAATTTCATATGTAGGTGTAAAATTGTATAAAAGTAGAAATTTTTTTTAATCATTATTGGTTAGTAATTTAGTTCAGTGTGGTAATATTTGAAATGGTGGGTGCATATAGGTATCTAGTATATGATATGAATATAGTATATATCATATTATATCCCTAGCATTTAATATGATGCAGCGTATATATACACTCCAGTGATAATGACCAGAAAAATTAAGAGTATATATACGCTAATGATGCAAATGCGTTAAGAATGAATGATTGTATATCCGAAGTATGTGCATTGTTCAATACACTTGGTCAGATGGGAATAGGGAACAATGAGCGGGTCTGGTGCACGTTACATCAATCAGGGCCAAACGTCCTCCCGCTGGAGTGGTGTGGAAGTTTGGAGAGGGGGTGTCAGCTAAAGTATCGTCCTTGTCATCTGAACGTGGTTCAAAATGACTACGTCCCTCCCGAAATAACTGTAGTGTTGCTTCAAAACTGGGCGTCAATATAACTAAGCTAAATTAAACTTGAAATCATACTCCAATTCGATATTTAATAAGGATACGCTAATATTGTATTTCGTAAATCCTACTTAGTGTAAGTGGTCTCCGCAAAATTTTCTTGCGTATTCTCTAAAGAAAGTGTTATCCTAGGAACGCCTGCATTTTAACTGAATCTATCACGTTACCTTCGGCGATTAAGCAAAAGCATGTGATTAATATGGCCTGAAAATAGAATGTATGTTTGAGACTGGTTTTTCCGAATCGATCGAGAAAAATTTGAACTCAGAACTTTAAGTTAAACTAAAAAATAAACGTAACAAATTTGAAATATTTAACTCGACGGGCATTTGAGTTATTGCGTTTACATGCATTTGACAATAACATATGTTTAGAATGCTAATTTTATACCTTTTTACTGAATTTCATCCAATTAGCTCTAATTGTCTTGTAGTTATTGCGTAAAATTTTAATTGAGTCGCCATATTTCCTCTATACTTATTTTACTCAAATTTGATTTTAAAGAATCTATAGACTTGATATGAATAACATGTATCAAATTTCGGTCCATTATACCGGCGCAAATCTCGCCAATCAGCACACAGTCGCCATTTTGGCGTAGGTGAAAAAATTCTTTCTTTAAAAAATGTGGCGACATTCTTTAAAACATGTGGCTGAAAAGGTTACCAGCGGCCGTTTGGCGGTCGCATCATTATTGGCGACTTTTTTCTTGTGCCGGTATAATGGAAAAGTGCCCAAATTTCATTTACCCAGCTAAATTCGTTTTTGTGTTATTTTTTGCCATTAATACAATTTTGCTACTTTTGAGGGACGGACAGATGGAGTTTGAATAAACGTGTAAATAGTTTTTCGCTTTCAGGAAGGTCTGGAACGTGAAGATTCGGAAAATATCTCGAGTTTGCATTCTTCACCGATTCTAATATTTATTCATGCTGCATACGCGTAAAGATGAGAATGCACGTTCATATGCAGCTGGAAACAATGATAATAAATGTAATACACAGCTTTCTTATGCCAGTGGAGTATTATAAAGCATTACTGTGCTATATGGATAAAAAGTATGATATGTAAAGAAATTCATTGTAGTGAAATACCGAATATTAAAACAGAAGTGTAAATAATAATTTTCAGTATTAAATGTATCATATAGATGCGTATAGTAAACCTTTGAAATTCCAAATTCAAACAATATTACGTAGATATAATGTTGGTGTTTTTGAAACAAGCGCTTAACAGACGATACAGACAAACCTAGCATGTGAAGTTCCAGAGTTTCTTCGCAATTCATTTAGCGAAAAGCCGCTCATTAAAGGAGTAATTTTTGTTTGGCATTTTTTCCCTCATTATGTGAAGTATTTATTAAGAGAGGTTTGACTTAATTTTCTTTACTTTAATGTTTTCAAAATTATTAGAAATAATTAAAAAATACATCTGCTTTATTTTTTTTATGTTTTCCTTCAATATTTGATATATTCAATAAGATATCCGAACACGTTCGGAGCACTTTTTGAGAAAAACATGGTGTAGACATACTTAAGCCATGTTTCTAGCTTTACGACTATTTGAAATTAGTAATAGGATGTTAATATTTGAAATAAACATTTACACTTTTTGAAAATTGGTATTAATGACATAAATTTAAGCAAATTCTTATAAAACTTCAAATTAGCTACATTAAAAACTATAACTCTCATCAACACAAAACTTATACCAAAATAAACTACTTAGTTTTGACTAAGAAATGAACTACAGTCGTATGGTTCTAATAATAAATAAAAATTTTGCAGCCGGTAAAAGATTTATCATGAAATATTTTGTAAATGTATGACATTATTATTCAAACAGTATTTTGTAAATTAAAAAACTACACTCTCGATGTAATTTTCTTTAATTCATTCCCGAGAATATAGTATAAAGACAACATCAATCAAATTTCATAGTTATATGATTATAATATTTTGTGTTATTTCATTTGACGTGAGCAAGAAATGAGTAAAATTCAGTTTTAAGAGAAATTCATTTAAATACCTTGTTTTAAAAATAAATTACTGGCGCACATTCTTAAATTCTTCACATTTATAGATTATAGCTTCGTGTTGCTAATTTACTAATAATTTTCTTTTTATATCATTTCAAATTTTTTCTATCATTTTTTTTATATTTCAGTGAATGCTGCTTAAATTCATTTATTCTGTTTTTGTCATGCTCATCAAATGCTCTAATTGAATTTGCGCTAGTATACACTCCAACAACCTTAAAGATACTTAATAACCCTATAAAACTTTCGTTAAAATGTATTACAGACATAAAATATCCCAAATCTGAAGATTCAGAGCTCAACAAAGACATGTTTAGGTACAAATTTCCACAAAACACATTTAATCATATTGGCATTTTGTGTTCACCTGTGCCAAACATTTTCAGTATTTAAAACTCAATTTTTGTTTATATATTTTTTAAAACTTGTTTTGGTGCCTTTAAATAGGTATTTCCGGTTATTTAAATATCCACTACCGGTTTACCTATAACAATATCTTGCCTTCTAATTAATATACAGACAAAAGTAAACCGGTTTTGGATAGCTCAAAGACTGGCCTACACAATAAAATAATTTTTTTAAATATGTCGTCTTTTACAAAAATCAACCTTTTCAACTTGTTTGGATACCTTAAATATTGGTCACTATTACTGCGATCGATCTTCCTTTACATTTGTTAGAAGTATATTATAACTCCTACCAAATGATATGAGCGTGCTCACTTGCAACGTTTCGTAGTTTTCTCTCGAAATGCTAGGGCTATTTTTCCCGGGCTTATATTCTTTTATCATAGGATACTTCTACCATTCAGGAATAATGCTATATCTAAGAAATAAAAATATATTTATGTCCTCATACACGACAAATGACTGCCAAATTAAAAAAATTATAACAAGAATCCAGGTGTTATCAATTTTTAATGGAAGTAAATACTTAAGTTTCAAAAAAAGTGAATAAATCCTATAATATTCTAAAAAATTAAGTTTCTTTAGAAACTTGCTTACCATTTTTGCTGTGAAAAAATACATGTGTTTTATCATTAAAATACACTGATGGAAAAAAATCCCAACACTAGAAAGGAGCTGTGCTAGATAAACGAAATTTGGTAGGCGTGTTTATACATCTGAAAGATGACGTTGATTCAAATTTCGAGCTACACGCGTAAGTGTGGCGCTAGTAGTGACACTATGAACATGCAAATGAGGTTTGCTTTAAATAAGCGATGTAAGGTTCGCGATCGTTATTTACAGTTGAGATTTGAAGTAGTGGGTTAATGTTAGTCAAGAATGCCTCTGAGAAGACGAAGAAGCCATTATCAAGAGCTAACTGAGTTTAAACGAGGTCGTGGTGTAGGGCTGCGAGAAGGTGGGTTTCTTTCCGCGATATTGCTGAAAGACTTGGCAGGAATGTATCCACTGTGCATGAGTATTGGTGGCAGTGGTCAAGGGAAGGTACTGCCTCAAGAATACCAGGTTCCGGGCGGCAATGTGGTACTACTGAGAGGGAAGACCGTCGTATTCGGCGTATGGCTGTGGCTAATCGTACTGCGTCTGCAACTGAAATTCGAGCTGCAGTTGGCACCACAGTGACGCAACGAACTGTTACAAATCGGTTACTTCAAGGACAACTAAAAGCCAGACGCCCTGTACAGTGCATTCCACTGACTCCAAACCATTGCCGTTTGCAACGTGAGTGGTGTCAAGCTAGAGTTCGTTGGAGGTCGGAGTGGAGATCTGTTGTGTTTTCTGTGGAAAGCCGGTTCTGCCTTGGTCGCAGTGATAGCCGTTTGTTGGCTAGAAGGAGGCCAGGTGTACGCCTGCTAGTGACCTGTCTGCGGCCTAAACACACAGAGCCTACTCCTGGAGTTACGGTTTGGCGAACAATTTCGTAAGACAGCAGAAGCATTCTCATGATTATCCCACGCCCCCTGATTGCAAATTTGTACGTCAGTCTAGTGATACAACCTGTTGTGTTGCCATTCATGAACAGCATTCTAGGGGTGTTTTCCAACAGAATAACGCTCGCCCTCATACTGCTGTTGTAACCCAACATGCTCTACAGAGTGTCGACATGTTGCCTTGGCCTGCTAGATCACCAGATCTTTCTCCAATCGAACACGTATGGGACATCATTGGACGACAACTCCAGCGTCATCCACAAGCAGCATTAACCATCCCTGCATTGACCGCCCAAGTGCAACAGGCATGGAACTCCATCCCACAAACTGATATCCGACACCTGTACGACACAATACATGCACGTTTGCATGCTTGCCTTCAAAATTATGGCGGTTACACCGGTTACTAATGTACCAACATTTCACATTTGAAATGGCTCTACCTGTGATCTTGAAACTTTAATCAATTAAATATGTTACCTAGCCAAATGTATTCCTAAAATTTCATTACTGTCCAACAATTTTTTCTTGGTGTAGGGATTTTTTTCCATCAGTGTAACATGTATTTTTTGTTCATGTGTTTTATAGTTAAAAGTACTTTTCATTTTGTGTCTTAATGTTCAATAAAGACCTTGGTCATATACAACATTTCTTATATTTCTGAATGAGACAGAAGTTCTTAGTTTACTCACAATGCTATATTGCAACTCGTCTCTTTTTATTCTCACAACCGCATGATTTTTTCCACCTAAGGATATTGTAATGTCTTAATTTCGAAAGACCAAAGAATACTCAGAATTTTTTGACACTTCTTTATTTTACAGCTCTATATATATGCAAAGATCAACTCATTCTTTTCTTGATTAAATAGTTGCTATTTACACCACAACAGTCGAAGTTGAAAGTTTTTACTTGAAGATCAGTTCTCCACCAAATCGTGAACACAAAACACTGGGAATAAATGGGTTGATCGGTCAGCGATCATTTCAGGTTGCCCTCCAAATCTCCCGGACTTGTGGGCGCACTCCAGCAGTCTCCCAGAAACTTTTTTTTCTAAAACATTCTGCGTATTTTATCTCAACGACAGTCTCCGCCTCCTCTTCCTCAGTGGTGACTGGTCCTCTCTTCCGGCCAATCACATCCAGAAAAAGGGCCCTTTCAGTGGCGCCAGTCTGTCGTTGGAAAGTAATTAAGGTGAGCCGAAAAATCTGTAACATGGGGTCCGCTTATAATAGGGAAATTCGGCATCCAGATGTTTGGATATCCCATTATCTTTAAAGCACTATCACTGTCTTCTGGACGAGGAATTTCCACGTGTGTTCTTTTAGTTATAGATGTCTCAGGTCCCAAAAGGAGACCATCTGCAACATTTGATTATTTCATGGCGTCTAGCAAGCAGAAAGGCAACACAGCTGGATGAAAATTTTTACCATTAAAGTTGAACGGGGATTGTTATAATATAGCATATTATGATTTTGTTGGTGAGAGAAGATACCATTCCCCTTACTTTTACAAATATTTATTGATAATGTTTGAACTCATCTAGTAAACATAGTAAAATTTCTAAAATTTTAAAATTGAACCAAGCAATATAATTAAAAGTATACTTTCTTTATCTGATCGATCATTGATTTCATATCTATTATTTGAAATAGATTATACCATAGGATTACATAAAAAAAACATACACGTGATTGATAGTCAGTTGTTACCCTACATAAAATGTCTGTAGCATTAAAGTCTTTTGTAATTTTGTCCTTGAATCTTCTATTTAAAAAGAAAAAAATGCTAGTGCTTATAAGAAAAATAGCCTTTTGTTGACAACACTAAAGGATAGAGTTTATTTTGTTGTTAGAAACTCAAAAGAAACTTCTTCGATGGAAGTTCTCTTTTGAAACTTCAGCTCGTTTAGACACCCAACAGAGACCTATTTTTTGGTAAATAAATGTTAATGTAGTGTGAAAAGAAATCGCATTCTCTGCATTCTGCTCGTTTTATGGTGGCACAATATTTCCGATTTCCTGTCTGTTTAGAAGACGTTGTAAAATAGGATCGAGTCAATCGCCATTCTTTTGTCATTTTATATCCTCACAGGTTAAATATCTCTCTTATTTTCTGATCTAAAAAATACGCATTTCAGTATAGATACTTCCGATAGCAAAATAAGACAGAAGTTTTAAGATATTGCAAAGAAAATTTGATTTTGTAATGTACATTTCATGTGCTGAAAGATTTATTTTTATGATCATGTGAAACCATGATGTTGTTTCCGTTAAGGGATTCTGAATAGTTGAAGGCAACATATAATTGAACCTTGAAATCACGTAGGCAATGAATAAGGAAAAAATATAAATTTTTATCAAAATCTTCTAAACGCATATAGTTTTTTTTACCCGTATTGCATTATTATTATGTATACTACTTTGAAAGAAGATGTTTTTTCTAAAGTTTGACCTGCTTTTAACAATGCTGCTTTGTTAATTCACATTTCTATTTTTAGGTGGTAAAAAGAAATAACAGTGCGTAAATTAAAGCACAGAAAAAAATAAAGTGGAAATGGCTAATGTTTTTATTTCCGAAGATGACATGCAAAGAAAAATATACTGTTTCCGAAATCAGATATTCAATAGCTGAATAAAAAACGGTTGTCATTTGCTCAATTGCTTAACGGTTTCGAATTTTGAAGTTATACTTTAGATATAAAGAATATTTAATAATAATTTAAATCTAATGCAGTTCCGATACAATAAAGTGGAAGTTATATTTTAGATATAGTTACTTAAAAATAACAAAGACGTAAACATTTTTTTGTACTTGACACTTCAATCTATGTATGAAATACAAACTGTTCAATTTTAAAGTGATGGATTAACGAAACAGTGACATTAAAATCATCAACTAAATATCATGCAAAAAGGTGCAAATGATAGTAAATGGAAAAAATATGAATGTATACTTTTAGATTAAATGTGCGCAAGGTATAAGTGCAACTAAACTAGGTGAATAAATATATTTCCAACCACAAATTTAATGAAACAACACTGGGTTGGTAACAAATATATTAAGTGTACGGTCTTCTTAAGATTGTATACTGTTTATTCTATATAAATAAAAGTGAATGTTTGTCTGTATGTCTCTTATGTTTTCCTAAACCGATCTTCCGATTGCGATGAAACTGGATCAGATTATTGCTTACACCTACGGGATGTTTATAAGAATAGTACAATTATTTAAAATAAAAATAAAAAAAATGGAATCTCAACCGCATCTATTCACCAAGGATTCATTTCCAAATAACTCGCCGAAGAGATAATAGATTCCGCAGAAATGCTAAATCCAGGTTAAAAGTTAATATTTTGAAGCTATAGTACGCAAATGTCATGCAAGTCATTCTCAGTGATAACAGCTTTATTACAGATTATGCGAGAAAGATTAGCTGGTTTTTAAATTTTAATTAAATTTGAGCATTTTCTGCAGTAACGACGAAAATTACTGTAGTTTCTGCGAAAAATGTTGTAATTAATTTTCCAACATCTTCATTTTCAAAAATTATCTTTTCAAGTAAAATAATGATTTTGTGGCATAAATATATTTTCTTGTATATATTGTTTGATAAATTTTGAAAAAAAATATTTTAATCAGATTTTATAAAATTAAATTTGAGAACTCTGAACGAATATGAAACGAGTTCCGAGATACAATAAATAGTTTCTTTCATCATTAATCCTGAATGAACACCAAGTTTTGCAATTCTAAATGAATACACAAATCTAATACATAAAAATGAATATTTGTTTGTTCTTATTTTATATAGTGTCGTACCGTTCATCCTATTTTGATAAAACATTGCAAAATGATTGATGGATTGCACTTAATATAATTTCTTTGGTCGGCAGCAACGCACCGGGTACCAGCTAGTAAACATTTAAAGCTGATATAAATTTATTTTAAGGCAGGTCTGAAACAATAAAATCACCCGCTTCAGCTGATGCAGAAGGGGGAAACAAGGCAGAAATAAACTGAATTTCAACTTACTCATACAAGATTTCGAATAACAGATGTTAACTGAAAATCATTACAAATAGTTGAATTTCAACATGCAGAAGGGTATAAATGGTTTATGCAACTCGCCAAAAAAAAGCTTATTCGAAAAATAAATGATTTCAAAATTAAAGTTGCAAAATAGCTTTAAAAGTAAATGTTTACGCAATGATATAGGCATATATCTTTTTATAAGAAACTTTACATCGGTGCAAGATGTATTCAGGATATTGCATAGAGTTCGAAATACCTAATACAGTAAGTACATTAGAAAAAGAAGATGATATTTTTCATTCTAAATTTCATGACTTAGATGTTTTAACTGTAACTTACTATGGACAGTTGAATTACAACAAGCAGATGCGAATGAGGGATATATGTAACTCGTCAAAAATATGGAAAACTTTTTAAAAAGAATAAAATGGATGTCAAAATTAAATTCACATAATCGTTTTAAAATGATGTGACTAAGGAATAATTTCACACATCCCTATATAAGATTATTCACACCAATGCTAGTTATAAATAGGATATTCCACAGTATTAAAAATATCGAGAATAATACGCACATTAGAAAGAGAAGTTAATCATTCAAATTCTAAATTGGATTAAATTTTTTAACTGTTAGTTATTATAAATAATTGGATTTCAAAAAGCAGAAGAGAATAATGTTACGTGTCAAAAATATTCAGAAATGTTTTTAAAAGAATGGAAGTGGTTGCGAAATTAAATTCAAAAACTAATCATTTCAAAATAAAATGCTTACGAAATGCTACGGGCATATATCTCTTGATAAGATACTTTACATTTATGCTAGACATATTCAGGATGTTTCATAGTATTCGAAATAGTGAATGCAGTAAATAGAGAACTATATTCGGTATGTTCTTAGATTATGGTAAAGATTATGTTCCTAAAGAAAGAACATGATCTTTTTTTATTTCTCAATCCATGCAACACATTTTGTGACTGAAAGTTATTATAAAATTATTGTATTTTAAAAAGCAGAATAACGTGAATTGACGAAAAAAATTAGAAGTGATTTCAAAACAATGAAGATGGTTTCAAAATTAAGTACCTACAGAATGTTAAAGACTTACTTCTCTATATAATACGTTTTACATCACTGCTGGATGTATTCATCATATTGCCTAGCATTCGAAATACCGAACATAGCAAGCTGCCTTCCATATTACAATAGGGACAGTTTAATAACGTTCCGTTAACTATTTCCTTTTGTCCCAAGTGCTTCATTATCGCGATATCTCCATCGTGAGCAAATCCAAGCTGCAGACTTGTGAAATGGCACTCATGTTTCTATCCAAAGGAGAAAACACATTATTCAGACTCTGCATAATTGACGCACTTCCTCAGATAAGTCATTGGAACACATTTATCTCGCGCAATTAGTGCCAGAAGGGAGAAAAGATGGTGCAATTACACATGAATCAGTGAACGCATGGCTGAAATCCGCGGTTTGCTTGAATTCAAGATAACCGAAAGATCTCCCTCGGAACTATTGGACGATAATATTTCATTTTGCCGTGTCAATAAAATGACAAGTCAGTATTTCTTCATAAAATATTAGTTTTTACCACCCATAAAATCATTTCGATATATGTAGGAATGGATGGGACAAAATGCCCATTCAACCTCATTTAGATCAGTGTATAGGGTCAATGATGAAAGTGAGGCTTTTAAATGAAAACAGTAAATTTATTTACAGCAAAGAATAAAGAAAAGACTTTAACAATTAGGACAAGACAGGCTATTTATAATAGAGATACCTTTAGACGACACCAAGGATGAAGCCTAATCAAGAGTTCCATGGCAAAACTATGTGCCACCAATGCGCATTAAAGAATCATATTACCGAATCGAACGACCCTTCCTCCCTCTGTCTGTCGAGCGAATGCTCACAGTTCGCTTTTCTGAAACTTATGTCACACGTCTTAGACTTTGGATCAGTGGTATCCCGTGAAATCCCTGGTACCATCAATTGCAAAAAAATAAAACTAAATGTGTAGTGGTAATGGCCGTTAATTAAATATCCACACACACACACACACACACACACACACACACACACACACACACACACATA
>JAPMOQ010049501.1:0-10630 GCA_026543055.1 Argiope trifasciata
TTAATTTGATGGAGCGCCACTTCAGCAATTGTTGTATATTGATGATTTGATTGATGATTTGCGTTCCACGGCAATCAATTGCATTATATAAAGTGATATTTAATTTCATAATAGTGGTATTTGATACAATGAATGTGTATAAAGATTATTCATTTTTCATTAACGTCATTGCAGTATTCATAAAATGATATTATTTAATTGTAATTTCTTCTAATGCGCAGAAATTGTAATAAGTGTAACCATTCGAAAGTTTTGGTGAATTAAAATCTATTCTGAGATTATCTTATGCACGATATTCAATAAAAATGAAATTATTATTAAAAAGGAAATTTTAATGAGTTTGGCTTTTAAAAATTTAAATTATAAAAAAAGGGAAACAGTCTTTAAGCAAGTATAATTTCAAAATTTAACTCATTAATATGTTCGTCATCGTTTATAATTCGTCATCGTGTAGCATCTTTTAAAACAGTCTCCAGTGTGAAGTCCTGATTTTAAATAATTAATTAATCATCTTCCGCCCTTGATTCTTCTTTTGGAAACAGGACCGGCCTTCTGGGGAACGGGCCTGACGCCTCTATTGTAGGGGTACCTCCACGGTGATTAAGAATTAAAAGAGTGTAACCCACACTAAAAGTCTGAAAGCTTGTTTCCATGTGGCTCACTGAGCATCACCTTTATTAGGCGAAGATCTCAGAGATATTTATAAAAACGCGGGAAAGTTTATGCATTTATGAAAAAGGAAATTCCGTTCCTACATGTTGAGAGAGATTGAAATGTCCGGGATCCCCGAAGTCGATGCTAAGCCTGGGTTCATGTGAACTTTTAAATCATCAGCAATCTACTTTTTGTTTATATCAAATGTAATATTTTTTATGTGTGCGTCAGTATATGTTTCTTTACATAAAGTATTTTAAACAAAACTTAAGTCAACAATAAATGAAGCGGTCAACTTCTAGCAATGCACACTTTCGGACGAATTAATATAACGACTAAATTTATGTCGAATGTTGATAAAACAAATCCAAATATAATTAAGGAAATGGCAAGACTTAAATTACTATTTCAAAGAATTGAAAATGTGATTCAATTTTTAACTCTTCCACTTTGTGGAACCCATGAATTACCGTATTTTTCGCCTTATAAGACGCACCGGCATATAAGACGCACCCAATTTTAAAGGAGGCAAATCTAGAAAAAAAAGATTATGAACCAAATTCTGTAGTAAAATATTTTATATCAACTGTATAAAGTTAACAGCAGTTTAAGAAAAATTTTATGTCAACCATGTAACATACTAAGAGCTATCTTTACTCTCATAAACAGTCAGCAAACAGTGAAAGTAACAAAAATAAGGCTGTCATGTTTTTATTCTAACCCCAAGAATTTCTCTTCTTCGCTGCTATCAGAAATGAGGAAGGACAGATCCACGCAGTCATTGTCATCACTTTCTTCCTCACTGGTGTCAAATAAGACGTCGTCTTCTGTTCCATCCAAGGCATTACTAATGCCACACTTCTTGAATGATTTTACAACAATGTCTTTTTTTACGGAGTCCCATGACCTTTTAACCCATTCACACACTTGTGTGATAGTGGGCCTCTTTATCCCTCCAGTAGGAGTTAGATCATGGTTCCCAGCTGCCATCCAGGTGTTCCACTCCTCTCGCATCAGAACTTTGAACGGTTTGTTAATAGAAACGTCCAGAGGTTGCAGCTGGCTGGTAAGACCACCATGTATCACAGCTATTTGGGTCTTAACTTCCTTAAAGTTCTTTTTAGTAGTTTCTGTAATGTGCGCTCTGAACTGATCAAGCACCAACAAGGAAGATTTCTTCAGAAGCCCGCCAGGACGTTTGGACCACACTTTGTCAATCCACAGCCTCATGCCCTTTTCGTCCATCCACCCTTTATCATGAACGTGCACGATGACTCCCCGTGGAATTGTTTCTTTTGGGAATGTTTTCCTTTTAAAGATCAACATTGGCGGCAGTTTGGTACCATCTGCACAGCAGGACAGCACAACCGAGTTGTGGATTTTCTCATGCCCTGAGGTTTTTACGGTTATGCTTTTGGCTTCTTTGTTATCTATGGTTCTGTTAGATGACACATCAAACGTTAGCGGGACTTCATCCATGTTCCCAATCTGGCTCATTTCAAAGTTGTTCTTCTTCCTCGCATCAATAACAAACTTATGAAAAGACAGAATCTTTGATTCGTATTCCTTTGGCATTTTTTGTGCAATTCTGGTTTTGGTGCGCATAGAAAGGCCAGATCTCTTCATAAATCTATAGCACCACGATGGTGATCCGGTGAAATCCTGAATTCCTTTCTCCACAGCAATGCGTTTGGCCTCATAGATTATCATTTTTGTTGAGACAGAAAGTCCATTTTGCCGGTGACGTGTGATCCACTCCTTTACTTTTACCTCTAACTCTGGCCACTTTGCAGTTGGTCCACGCAAGGTGTGCTTGCTTTTATCCAACTATTGGAGCTGATCCTCCTGTTTCCTCCACTCTCTTATCATTTTCTCAGTTGGAGGTGACCCAAAGTGTCTCTCCGCTGCTCTGTTTCCATGCTCCTTAGCAAATTTTATTACTTCCAGCTTGAAAGCAACTTTATATGCCAGTCTCTTCTTCTTCGACATCTTGATGGGGTGGTATGAAATTTGATATATTTCATTCAGATATACCATACTACATATATCACAGCTATCCGCGCCTCCGCTTGCTCCCGATTGCTCCCGCACTGCGATTGGCTGAGCGAGGCAGAGACCGTCCAAATACAGTGCGAGGCAGAGCGGGGCTTCCTGGTCTCAGACGGCTCCAAGAGGTGGAAGGGAACGGAGTGGCCGAGTATTCCTGCGGTAAGGTATGTATGCAGAGGTGGAGGGGCAGCGGAGGGCCATGGTGGCCTTTTGTATTTGCTGTATAAGACGCAGGCACTCTTTTCCACCCGATTTTGGGTAGAAAAAGTGCGTCTTATACGGCGAAAAATACGGTAATAGGAACGCGTAATAAGGGAGCTTTTTTATGTAATCGATTTACTAAGGAAATAGGGCTCCATGCTTATGGTTCACATAAAAACTGTAAAAAAATTTCCACAAACTACATTGTGAACGATTTAATTCATACCTTACAAGATCAAATTATTCCATTATTAGGAAATGAAGATCTTACCAAAATTAAAGATAATGTAAATGCAGCTACATATTTCAATACCTAAGTGGATACTATTTCTGATAATTTCCACAAAGAAAACTCCAGTCTTTATTAAGCATAAAATTTTGAAGAGAAATGATTAAGCACAAATGAGCCTTTTGCAGGGTGTATTGAAGTTATTGATGCGACTACAATAACTTCAGGAAGAGATCTATTCGGAAATATTAAATTATCTTTCTTTAGATGTTATAGTGTATAGTGGTCAGGAAGATGACAATTGCAGAAGTACGAAAAGGAAATATGACAGTGTAAAATTCAGAAAATTTTCTCTCTTGCTCTTATGCTATCTGTGTGCCTGATATACCATAGTCCTTTGATTTAATGATTTGTAATGTTGCTTCTAGCAGTATATGAGTTTCTTTTTGCCATTCTGGAGTATTATTTTTAAAAACAAATTCTTAAAAAGTGAGAATGCTAAATGAAAAACAATTTGTAAAATATTATTTCAAATTTTATGAAGTATCTCCAAAGACTGTCAATTTCTTTAGGTGGTAGAGATGCAACTGAGACTTGCATGGCGTGTCAGAGGCGACTAATATTAGGTACTGTTATCACGAAATGGTAAAAGCATATTATTCATTTGGGAATAGGTTCCTTAGCCGTTTCTGTTCTTTCAATGAAAGCGCAAACGTGATATATCCTAAATAAAGATTAATATACAACATAATTGGATAAGTGGATATAACATAAGTTTCGTATGCATCTTTGCTATGGTGGTTGAGAACAGGAACGGTAAAAATTCTTCCTTGGTTGAGAGTAGACGTACGAACGCACAGGGTTAAAGTCTCCATCATTTAGCATATCGATCACCGAAATATCTGGAAATAAACAGTTCGGGATCCTTAAACAAACGAGAAATTAAGCAGAATGTTCATGAATTGTAAATTCATCTGTCTCAGAGTCTCAAGATCAGTATGCGGCAAGAACCGAAAGACGACGTGTTTGTGCTCATTTTATTCCAAATATTTTTTGTAGTACATCTGCATATATAAGTTAGCGCTCCATACGACATCTTTTGCAGTTGATGAAGATTTCGAGATCAGTACATGCTACTTTTTGAAATTCATGGACAGATATATCGTCCTGTTAGTTCATTCTACCTGTTACCATAAATTTTATGAATGTATTTTGTGGGTGACGATGATGCATAAATTATTCAACACTGCGATGCAGCACCATTCAGCAAATACTCCTTCATATTCTGTTCACTAATATTTTTTTACCAATGCAAGTCATTGATAAACTTATTCAAAACTGCAAACGACAATTTATCAGCGGATAATAACGCAGTTCAAATACGAGCCGAATGCATGCCACTCGACAGCGTTCTCAACATTTTAACTTAATCTCAACGTGGCGATTGTCACAGTTGGCGAAGCGTGTGAGTAGAGCCACATCGCTTAAGCGATTCAGTACAGTATCCTTTAATTTTACTTGAAAGGGCAAGACTGACATAACTTGAATATTATGCAAACTAATCCAATTAGGGATAACTTGATATCCTTATTGTATTTTTTCAAATGAAAATATTTCTTTCTTTTTAACTTTTCATCATTCTCAAATAAAATTTCTGTTTTTCATATCTTTCGATTTCTTCATACTTATATATGAACAGCTCAATGGAAAGGTATCAACGAAGAATTATTAATCATACCGTGTAATAATACAGTAGAATGGAACGAATCATATTCTACAATGACGTCAATAATTGTAGATATGTATGCCAAGCCCCAAAACTGGCTATTCATAAGCTTACATCAAAAATCGTTGCATTCAGTAGAATGCATTCATTTAGGCGATGCAATAGAAACAATTAAAATGTTTCAGAGATTGAAAAAACGGTCATACTAGAAGCAACATTCAATGGCAACCCACGGAATGTGCATGGGAATGCAAAGGGTGCTATGACCGATGAGCGTTTATATGGCCTGCCTGACTTCTTTGCTACATTGATGTAAATTACATATTTTCGCTACAATTACGTCGCTTCATTATTCTTTAGCGGAACATTGATCTACCCCAATTCTGTAACGGAACAAGACTCACTGTTAAGAAACTGATCCCGAATGATATAGAGACATCTAATTTTAACAGAATATTGAAAGGAGTGGATCTACTAATTCCACGCATTCCCATTATTCTCACCGACATGTCTTATGATTTCAAACTAATACTGCTCTCTATCCGACTTTCATTCTTCAAGATCACAAGCAAGACGGAAATTCAGACGCTTTAAGTGTGCACATTAACTTAGGAAATCCATATTTTTCACAGGTTGAGTAGTCTAACGTATGTTCGTAAGTCGGACAAAAAAATATTTGCTTTTGCTGTAGATGGAAAAAGAAAAAATATATTATCTACCATAAAATACTTGAATAGGAAATTCTAAAAAATATTTTTTTTATTCATACTTCATTCTTATATATCCTTAAATTTCAGGGAATGCATTTATTGCCGACGAGAATATAAATGAAATTCATCCTATCATTTAAACTAAACAAGATACCTATTTCAAATTTCAAATGATATTCCCCAAATTATTTTTTCTCAGGAGGCAACACGCCGGGCACCTTCTAATTAGTAATAAAATAATTATTATTGTTAGCTAAGTTGTATTTGTTACTATTGAAAGTTTTTAATTATGAGATTCTAATTCGACAATTTGTTTTTTCTTCAACTGAAACACATTTCATGCTATGGAAATATATTTGAATTTTGAGAATCATGCAATTATACGAATCTAAATAACATCATTTCACTCTCAAACAGCAAAATGAGCTGTTATCTCAAAATCTGCACGTTACCAACTACAAATAAAACAATTTCATACATGATTATTTACACTAACATTTAACAAACATGAAGCTCATGAATTGTTTGAGCTCAATTTCCTCACTTTTTACGGAGAATATTATCTACTAACAAGCAGAGGCAATTGCATTACATAAACGAATTTTTAATTTCGTAATAGTGGTATTTGATATCATACATGTATGTATGGATTATTTAAATTTCAATATTTTCATTGCAGCATTGAAAAAATAATAAAATAAAATTTTAATTTTTTCTAATGTTTAGTAAAAGTAATTACATAATTGCAACAAGAGTAAACTGTCTAACGTTTTGTCGAATTAAAACTTATTCTGAGGTTGTCTTATGTACGATATTGGAGAAAATGGAAATTAATTATTAAAAGGGAATTTTCAATGAGACTGACATTTAAAAATTCAAATTGTATATTTAGTGTTTAAGCAATATAACTTGAATTTTGAGGGTATAAAATTGATGTGGCCCATTTTTCAATGTATGATGGTAAAAATATGTACTCTTTGCCTTCAAATAAATCATGAAACGTATTTGGAAATAAAATTGCATAAATGGGTTTATATTAGCTTATTTTCGGTCTTTATAAGTAGTTGAAATAATTAATAAAGTAACAGAAATGCCAAGTAGAAACTAGAATACCTAGCTAAAAGAAAAATTTGTATTAACTTATATAAAAAAGTAGTAATGTGATCGACAGTTTGCCACAATTCAAATTCTATTAGGGAAAACGATTAAAATCAATGAATCATACCAATTAAATTAAAATACATTTAATAACATATGAAGCCGTGATTTTCAAGGGGGAAAACTATTTATCACAACAACATTTAACATATACAAATTAAAACATTACTCGGAGGCAATATCATGTTTTACGCTTGACTCCAAGACTTAGATTGATTGCTTATTTCAGCGGCGCTAGTTAAGGTTACAGTAATAAATTAACCAGGAGCTTATTTATTCTTGATACTAATATTTGAATGTAAATTTTCATTGTATTCCTAAAATTTTATAAATTTTCAATTTTTTTTTTTTTACTTGACAGTAGGAATAATTTTAAATCCATAATACGCTTTGTCCAGCTCTGGTAATAGATATCTTTTGTTCTATATGTGAGTGAGTGTGCATGTGTGCGTGTATGTATATATGTGCATGTTTTCGTATCTGTGAAGGGATATTTAATCAGAGTAATGTTCCTCATTTGATAGAAAAATACATAAATCTTCAAAACCATAATACAGCTATTAGATAATTTTAATAAAATATCATGTTAACAATAAGGCTCTCAGTTAAGATTCTACAAACTTATGCTGGTACCAATTTAATGTTACAGGACTACGCTTGTAAAAGAATACAATGTAATTATAAAGAATAATGATTTAATTACTTTTACAGAATATATGCCAGCATAAAATTGGCATTAAAATTATTTTTGTTTTGCCAACGGGCGTTCTGGCACATGGGTAGTGTGTCTTCCCCGTGATCTAGCCATCCCGGTACGGACATGGTCGTTATTCTGTGTTCTATCAATGTGTTTTATTAATGTATAAGTTGTTCAATTGATTTATTGAAGAAAAACATAATTCATAACTATTCACATGGCAAAAAATAACATCATTAAAAATAAAAATAAATACGACACAAGCTGATTTGAAAAAGAAATTTGAATTCAAAATGAGGAGTGATTAGTTTAATAAATTTAATATCTAAGAGAGAAATGTTCATATGCTATAACAATGCTAATTTAACAATATAAAAATACAATTGCTTCAAGAGACGAAATCAATTAAAGAATGAATCACCACAGTTTTTATTTCTTGACTCTGTAAAAAAATTAGTAATTTTTAGTTTGTGAAGAAGAATATGTCTGAATTCCTGATCATCGCAGATTGTCTCAAATTCCACCACGTCTTCTAACATATGAAAATATATTTTCTAAAACATCATGACTAAATAAGTTGGTAAGAATAAATCGACTTTAGTGAATAAATCTTCTGAAATTCCAATGAAAAGCCATTTTTATACGGTACAACAATCTTCCTCTTCTCTTTCTTGATCTAAAATATGATACTGCAATTCACTCTACCATTTCTTTCCAGAAAGAAATTTGGTAACTGCCTTTTTTAATGCAAATAATTCTTTCTTTCCATTATGCAATGTTCTTCAGTTAACAGATTCAAATTGTTTGACAATATTCAAAAAGAATTATGCTGTTTTTATTCCTTTGCTCTCAATATTATTAGCTGCAACATGTAAATTCATAGCCGATGCAAAAGAGTGATTACGTACCTACAAAAATAAAACGAATGTTGTAGAAAATAATTCAGGCAACTTGTTTCTTTTTAATTAAAAAACTTTAATAACTAACAATAAATTTAACTCAAAAAAATAAATAGAATTTTTCAATTAGTATTATAAATAATTTTTTTACAATTTTAAATATTGCTCATTAAAAAGTGAATAGTAAACATTCTGCCATCACATCATATTTCAAGCATTAATTCCATTAAAAGATATTAAGATATTTAAAAAACCAGCGGGTGACCAAGCTCCGCTCGGAGAAAACAGGTATCAAAGCTAACTCGAAGATTTAAATTTTCAATTGTGATTTATCAAAACAATACATGCCATAAGAAAATTTGTGAAACCATTGGTGAAAAGATAACCGGTTAAACCTCGGCTTTTCATCGTCCACCAGCGATGTCATGTCTTGATGTTCCATTGGAAATCCCCATCTGCACTGGTCTCTTCCATGTTTGCTGACCATGCACGGAGCGCTTGGGTTCATATCACTACACGGGTTATGGGTCATCCATTTCGAGATCAGTTCCTTGAGTTCCGGATCATCTTCTGGAAACTTTATTAGTTCGCCATATTGGCTATAGATGGCAGCACGTTACCGCTTGAAATCTATTAGCCATTATGGCGAACTAATAAAGTTTGAAAACATCCTATCTGTAACTCCGAACTGCTCCATCGTAGCGCTTCAAAACCGGCGCCAATCGATTCCTGGTGGCCAAAAACCCCAGACCCCCAAGTTTATCGGAGTTTATTAATTCTGGGGTGATTTTCGACTTGGCAACCATTCCTCGTATTATAGTATAAGATAGGAATCATTGAAATATAACCAGAAATATTATTTTATATGATTAAATATTCGAAATATCAGAGTAATTCAATAACACAAATGGGAATTTGACATGTTCCATAAATAGGTAATTCTAATTCTTTCAAATTTATTTTAATATTTAATTTTAAAACAATTATTAAACATACCTCATCCGAAGGAAACTTGAATTATATCAGTCAAGGTGTTTCATTCTGACTTCTAACACAAAGACAACATCTATATTAGTTCAAAGACAATTTTTTCTATGATTTATCAGGAATCGCATAAGATCCAGCATTCGCAACCATTCAAAAAATATACAAGTAACACTGTACACAAGGAAGAAGTATCCAAACAAATAAAAAAGAGAAATTGTACAAAACAAGAAAAATCAAGCAAAATAATAACTACTAATGCAAGAAAATGTATCAAAAGAGAATCCTCACGATTTCAGAAACACTCTCAAAACAGCATGCAACAGTCTCAAAATGGCGACGACTTCCGGTTTTGTTTTTGAAAATTCACGATGTCCGCTTAGCTCCTCTGCAATAATATCAACCGAGGTGGGGCTATAATCGTTTACCAAACTTCGAAGTAAGACCTCTGGATCTCTTTGCCAAGGAATCGGGATAAATAAACTTCAATTTATGGCTATTAACATGTTTTCCATAGAGCACTCATACCGCTCTTAAGTATAAAGAGCAGCTATTACAAAAAAGTAGAGCAAGTTCATATATGTCAAGCTAAAGAAATGTTTACTTGTGTTAATACATATATTTACTTAATTATAGTGGTGCTTGTAATAATGTGTGTATACACTTATAGATTATTTATGTGACAATAAATGATGGATACAATAAAACTGTAATAAAATTTCAATGCAGTGTATAAAATTTTGTATACAATAATTAGTGCAAAAACCCGAAATTTATGTTTAATTAACATTGCATTATGAGATGCCCAAAAGAAATTGCATCAAGGAAAATATTTATCAGGAAAGATATTTAAAAAAAATCAGTTTGGAGAATACAAATATTTAAAAAGGAGCTAGTCTTTTAAGCTATCTCAATGAAAAAGATAATCCGAATATGTAATATAGAAATTTGATATCAGAAGTAATACTGTATACATTCAAATAATTTAAAAGAGTTTTATTTAAATAGTTTACCGAAACTTTTAAAATTTAGTTCGCGCTACCTGACTAGTATGTACGCATGAATATATGTGATAAATAACCTTGAAAACATATTTGATAGTTAACAAACACAATCAGAATTAACAAACATTATCAGAGTTAACTGCGTAAAAAAATATTTTATAGGCTTTTTTTTTTTTCAAATCTAAAAAAAAAAAAAAATTGACCATATGAAGAATAAGCAAACTTAAGGTTAACAATTTTTATAGGTCCCTAACTTCAAAGCAATAGCATCTATCAAAAAGCCTTTAGAAAAAATTTTAATGAGCATAATTTGTATTGT
>JAPMOQ010049501.1:18071-50245 GCA_026543055.1 Argiope trifasciata
TTAGTGAAATTATTTAAAAGAATTTATTTGTTCTTTTGTAACTTTTGATATTGTAAACTCAAAAAGATGTATTAAATCAACGTTCTATCTTAAAAATTACAGTTTATACTTCACCATCATGTGATATCTTTCAAAACAGTCTCTAATGTGTGAAGTCCTGATTTTCGATGATATGTGTCGGAAAAATAATTCGTTTCGCATCTCTCTCGTCCTTGATTTTTCTTTTGGAACCAGTGTCGGCCATCTGGGGGGTCGGGCTATGCACCCGGACTCCACTATTGAACGGGGCCTCCACGGTGATTAAGAATTAAATTAGCGTTCTGAACAATAATAATGTTATGCATACTAAAAGCCTCAAAGCTTGTTTCCATGTGGCTGGCTGAGCATCGAGTAACTCCTTTATAAGACAAAGATAGCAGCGATATACATAAAAATTAGGAAAAAATTCATTTATGAATAAATAAATCCCCTCCAGACACGTTAAGACAGAGCGGCGCACCGGGCGACCAGCAGTCGAGGCTGATTTCAAATTGACTTGCAAATCATCAGCTATCTACTTTAGCCTATATCTAATGTAATATTTTTGAGAGCATCTGTTTTTAGTAAGTTTTTCAAACAAAAGGGAAAACGACAATAATTTAAGCGATCAATTTCTAACAATGCACACTTTGGAAAGAATAACTATAACGGTTAAATTTATGTTCGACTGTTGATGAAACAAATCCAAATATAAGTAAGGGAATGGCATGACATAAATTGCTTCTTCGAAGAATTGCTGCGATGATTTTATTTTTAACGTATAAAGCTCTTTTACTTCGAGAAACCCATGAAATAATAGGAACACCTAATAATGGATTTTTTTTAAGTGTAATGGTATTATTAAGTAAGTAAGACTCCGTGCTCATGGATAAAAAAAAGATCAATTTTAAATTAATGATTTATAGGGGTTATTGAAGTAACTAAGGAGGACTAGTTGTGTAGTAAATGACTAGCAATACAGCTTAATCTAGCTATTTATTGAAAAAATAAGGCGAACTTGATTTAGTAAAGCGAATTTGGTTTAGTAAAGCGAAAATGATCAAGCATACGTTTATAATGCTTAAACGCTCTTGCTTTAGATATCGAAAAACCAATTTTTAAAAATTGCAATTTTCCTGGAGTTATCAATGGCAGAAACAAAATCACGCGTTAATTAAAAATGCAAATGTTCATTTTTTTAAATTTTTTCTTTTCTTTAGGGTGCCAAATCTTGCACGCGTTTTTTGCACACAACCCCCTTTATAGAGAAGACCGCCTCCGGTTCGAACAGACAGACAAATCTATACTTTGACTTCTTGATAATGCCGGTATATATTTAATCTGTCATTAAGTCTTTCTTCCATATCTAATGACGATGGTCATCCAAATCTCGACGATACCCCAGCCCTAAAATCTATTTTAGTTTTTTTTTAGTTTAGTTATATTTACGTCCCGTTTAAAGCAACACGAGGGCTATTTTGGGACGGCCCTTGTGATTTTGAAACACGGTCAGATGCCGAGGACGACACCTGAAGTGGCACACCCTCTCCACACCACGCCACACCAGCGGGAGGACGTTTGGCTTGACAGATTTAACGTGCAAGAGACCCCATCACACGACGGTTCTTCGGTGGAATCGAGTCTCGAACCTGAATCCCTCCGGTTCTGAAGCCGAGACTTTACAACCGGGCCACCACGGCCCTAAAATCTATTTCAGATTAAGATTCTCTGCACAGTTATTTCAGTGACTTTCTTTTTGCCATTTTGAAGTATTTTTGAAATACCATAAAAAAAGAGAACGCCAATTGAAAAATAAATTTGTGAAACATTATTTCAAATTTTACGAAATATCTTCAAAGACTGTCTATTTCTTTACTCATGAGGTGCAACTGACTTGCTACGGCGTCTTGCATGGCGTGTCAGAGGAGCCTCTATTGATATTAGGCTACGTTATCACGAAGTGGTAAAAGCAAAAAATTTATTAAGGAATATGTTCCTTGGCCATTTCCGTCCTTTCATTGAAAGGGCAAATATGTTATATCTTAAATGATATTTTGATACGACGGATTCAACAGAAGTTTAGTATGCATCTTTGCTGTGATGGCTGAGAACAGATACACGGCAAGAACAATAAAAATGCTTTGTTGGTTGAGAGCAGACATATGACGGGACAGAGTTAAAATCTCTATCACTTAGCATATCTATCACCGAAGTATGTAGAAACAAGCAGTTAGAGGTCCTCAAACGAACAGGTAATGAAACAGACTGTTTATGAATTGTAAATTCACCTCCTTCAGAATCTCATGAACAGTATGCGGAAAGAACCGAAAGGCGACGTTTCTGTGCTACCCGATCACCCACCAGAATCAGAAGACAAACAAGCAGCATGAATCAAAAGAGAAAGTTTACGACCTATCCGATCTCAACGAATGTTGATTTCAAACATTTTGTCAGTAAAAATAGTGTTTGTATCAAAGTGTATAAATTGGTAAAAATGAATAAACCATGTGTGTATTACACTTCACTTGATTAATGAAACACTGAGAATCTGTACGAATGGCAAAGTTAAACTGCCGATTAAGATCCCTTAACCAATCCATTGTTATAATTGCTTTTAGACGATTCACGTGATTCCAAAACTTTTTGAACTGCATTCGCAAATCTAATTCATCGTTCAAAACGGCATCAAAGTTTGGACAATGACAACGATGACAAAGTTTTTCCAAGATCAGTACGTTGCTACTTTTCAATATATCACCTTGTTTGTTCATTTCTACCTGTTCCGAAAACTTTACATAAATATTATGAACACGTTTTTTGGGTGATGATGACGGATCAATTATTCAACACTATGATGCAGCCCCAGTCACCAAATACTCCATTATATTCCACTTACAAACATTTTTTAACAATGCAATTCATTGATAAAATTATCCAAAACTGAAATTAATAATTTATTAGTGGGTAAATACGCAACACGATCACAACGTTGTGATTATTATAATTGGCGAAGAACGACATGTATGCGAAATAATTCTTCAGCGACATACAACACAATTAAACATGTCTCTAAATGACATCGATTATACGATTCACTACAGTATACCATACATTTATTGGAAAGGGCAAGACGGATATAAATTTAATATTATGCAAACTAATCTAAATAGGGGTAACTGGATATCATTATTTTATTTTTTCAAATGACAATATTACTATCTCTTTAACTTTCCTTCATTCATAAATGAAATTTCTGAATTTCTAAAATGAATTTGAATTATTGATCATAACGCCTAATAATACCGATAAATGGAGCAAAATCCTTTTCTCCAATGACGTCGACTATTCTATCAATAATAGTAGACATGTATGCAAAAAACAAACGCTTGCTATTCATAGGTACTGATCCCGAATGTCATCGAGACATCTATTTTGAACAGAATGTCATATGGAGTGGATCTGCTCATTCCACGCATTCCCATCATTATCAATGACATGCCTTTTTATTTCTAATTACTCCAGTTCTCCATTCAAAATACCTTTTCCAAGACCATTGGCAAGACGCAAATTCAGTCACTTCAAGTGTGCGCATTTATATTCTTCACATGGTGAGTAGTAGTATATTGCATGTTCTTAAGTCAGATAACCAGGAAATTTATTTTCTTTTGCTGTGGATGCAACAACAGCTTAAAGCAGCTGTCTAGCTCAAAGTACTTGAATAGGAGATTTAATAAAGTTCCGTAGTTGTTTCTGTTCTTTCATTGAAAGGGCAAACATGATATATCCTAAATGAAGATCAAGAAACAACAGATATAACATAAGTTTAGTATGTTTTCTTTTCCTGTGGTGTCTGAGAACAGATAAACGACCAGGACGATAAAAATGCTTTGGTGGTTGAGAGTAGACGTACGACCGGAAGGCGTTAAAATTTCAATCACTTAGCATATCTATCACCGAAGTATGTAGAAATAAGCAGTTCGAGGTCCTCAAAGAAACGAGTGAAGATGCAGACTGTTCATGAATTGTAGATTCGCCTGCTTCAGAATCTCATGTCCAGTATGCGGCAAAAACCGAAATCCATTGTTTTTGAGTTACCTGATAATTCAACAGAACCAGGACACCTACATACGGTAAGAAATGACAGAACGTTTATAAGCTATTCGATCTCAACGCTTGTTGATTTGAAACATTTTGCCTGCCAAAATAATGTTTGAATCCCAGTGTAAATAGCGGCAAAATGAATAAGCTCTGTGTGCATTGCAGTTCACTTAATGAATGAAACACTGAGAATGTGGACAAATTTCAAATTTAAATCGCCGATATTACATCCACCACCAGATCCACTATTATAATTGCTTTCAAACGACTTGCCTGATTCCAAACAGTTTTTATAGAACATTCTTAAATCTACAAGATCAGTACATGCTGCTTTTCAGTACAGTATTCAAAATCAGTACCTGCTACTTTTCGATATATCTCCGTGTTTGTTCATTTGCAACTGTTTTGGACGCTGTACATAAATATTATGAATGCCTTTTGTGGTTGACGATGATGCATAAATTTTTCAGCATTGCGATGCAGCCCCAATCACCTAATGCTCCATTATATTCTATTCACAAATATTTTTCCACCAATTAAATGCATTGATAAAATTATTCATAGTGCAATCGACAATTTATTAGTGGATAAATACGCAATTACGAGCCGAATACACTTCACTCGGACAGCGCCCCCAACTTTTCAATGCAATCGCAACGTTGCAATTGCCATAGTTGGCGAAGAACGTGACACACGTGAAATAATCCTTCAGCGACATAAAGTACAATTAAACATGTCTCTGAATGGCATTGATCATATGATGCAACGCAGTATCCCTTAATTTTACGGGAAAGAACAAGACGGATATCACTTGAATATTACGCAAACTAAACGAATTTGGGTTAACTGGGTCCTTATTTTAATTTTTCAAATGAAAAATATTATTTTCTTTTTAACATTTTATCATTCTCAAATGAAATATCTGTTTTTTATATATTTCGGTTTCTTTATACTTATATATGAAAAACTAAATGAAAAAGTATCAGCTATGAATTATTAATCATACCGCGTAATAATACCGCAGAATGGAACAAATCATATTCTACAATGACGCTGACTATTCCATCAATAATGTCATGAAAGGGAAATTTAAAAAAATAGAATAAAAATTATTTATACTTCTCCTTTAGATATCCTTAAATTTCAGGAAATGTATTCATTGCCGACAAGAAAATAAATATTATTATTCCTATAAATCTTAATTAATAAGATACTTATTTCAGATTTTAAACGATATTTTCAAAATTATTTCTTCCACGCCAGATACCAGGTAGTTAGTTATAATTAATAATTATTATTGATTAAGTTGTAGTTGTTATTATTGAAAGGTGTTATTATATTTTTGTTTCTACCGAAATACGTTTCACTTTCACAAGCGCATGTTTGTGCAGCGAAACGTCGTTAGTGGTCGGCATTATTTTGGATGATAATAATAATCTAATCGGTAAAAAAACTACTGGCCTACTAATGACACCACATGAGTGTCCCCGGCATACAACGATTGGTCTGCCCATGACACGACATTGGTGTCAACGATCGTGAAAGTGTTAAAGAGTAAAATATTCAGTTTTCTCAAAATGTGCACATTACAAACAAAATATAAAACTATTTTGTACAAAGAGTTTAGACACTAATATTTAACAAAGATACCGCGCTTAAGTTGTTTGAGCGTCACTTTAACAGTTGCTATACAACCAATAACTTCTCAGTCAGCGGGAAATCAGTTGCAATATATGAAGTAAATTCGATTTCATAATAGTGGTAGTTAATACAATAAATGTATACATAGATTATTCATTTTTCAATATATTCATTGCAAAATTGTATAATTTCATTGTAATTTCTTCTAATGTAGAGAAATTTTAATAACGGTAACCAGTCGAACGTTCTGGCCAATTAAAATTTATTCTGCGATTATCTTATGCACAATATTTTATAAAATTGAAATTAATTATTAAAAAGAAAAATTTAATAATATTGACTTTTAAAAATTTAAATTAAAAAAAAACGTCTTTAAGCAAGTAATAACTCTCAAATAACTTGAATTTTAAGCTTATAAAAATTATAACCGTCGCTTATATAATATATAATGGTAAAAATAGGTACTTTTTGCCATCAAATAAATCACGAAACTTGTATTGGAAAAAAACTAGAAGAAATGGGCTTATATTAACTTATTTTCGTGCGATATATGTATTTGAAAAAATTTATAAAGTAATTGAATTGCCAAGTTGAAATTAGCAAAGCTTGTTAAAAGAATAATTTGTATTAAATTATATTAAAAATTAGTAATGTAATCAAAAGGTGCCATAATTTATGTTTTGTTAGAGAAGGCGATTAAAATATATATATATCATACCAATTAAGTTACTTTTACCAGCGACTTCGTACGCGTGGATATTTTGATGTGTATGTATAAGACGGTTTCATCAATTGGGTTCTTCCAATAACATTTATGGCGTTTCAGCTGATCTAGACGTAGCTTGACTTTTCGCTTCCTTAATTATTCTTAATTCTACTTGTGGTTTCGACTCTCTACTTCTAGTTACTGTCATAGCCACAGATTGATTAATCATTTTCCAAAGTTTGGATTTTGGGTTTCCACGCATTTCGAAAAACTATTGGGTCGTTCGGAAAGTCATTTCGTATTTTTGTGTCAAAATGAAAAGAAATTTTCGTTTAATGAATAAATTATTTATTAAATTATAAAATTGCCATTCTGGTCTAATACCTTTTGGTAGTAACATGATTACACGCTCATAAAAGTTTTGGTCTTTGCTGTAAAAAAAACTGATCGAGGTGGTTTTTGGCCTCCTCATTTGAAGGAAAAATTTTGCAAATCAGTTCTGGTACTGATGTACTGTTAACACATCTTCTCCACACATATTGGCTAATTTATTTCTGGCTTGAACAGCATTTTTACCTTTTATAGCAAAAAAGAAAAAAATGACGAAAATGCTGTTTATTGCTCTCCATATTTAAAAGGGCACCATCCAAAAACTACTGCGAAGAATCAGCTGCACTTTTTCACACTCAAGCCTTGCTATATCAGCTCTTAAAACATAAAATGATTTTGCGGTTTAAGTATGAAATTGGGTGCGAAAAATGCAATTAAATCCTTTGTCAGGAAAAAACGAAATTACTTTCCGAACAACCTAATATAAAGTAATAACAGATAAAAAAAGATTAAGACTATCCTAAAAACAATAAACTATAAGCATAAACGAAAAATATACAGCATATAAATACAACTTAACCAATTTTAAAGTGCACAACTAAACTAAAAACAATCTACTTACAGGGTGCATCTGAAATAAAAATAAAACAAAAAACCTAGAACATATTTTTTTAAAACCAAGTCAAATCCATTTTATTAATTGATCGAAATTGAGACAGCTATAACAGTATTATATACATCATTTTTAAGCTTTTAATGTAATTGAAAACACAATTGTCAACAATCATACTTTACCTTTCAACGCCTGTTGGTGTAATGCGAATGCCAGACTTTCCTGCGCCAGTTGGGGTAACGCAATGCTGATTAAAATTTTTTTTATTTCCTTTATTAAGTTTTTTTTTTATTTAAAAGTTCTTCAGAATGATTTGGAAAAATCAATTTATTAACACAGTTTGGTTTTAAATGCATCAAAAAAAAAATCAAACACTGTAAGAAAATAAAAAGAATCCTTCGAAATGATTGGTTAAAAGAAAGTCTGGCTCATTTTTGGCGTTATTTGTCCTCATCTTTTTAAAGTTAGTTTTTAATTAATAGAAATTTAATCTCTTAATTAACCGTAATAAAAAGTACCCACTCTATGTTCTATTACTGACTTTAATCTATCATTGCGCCAAATTTAATCAAATTCCGTTCTGGCGTGATAACGAACAAGCGTCCATCCGGGATTGTGGCATTTGCGCTCCAATTATCGTTACCTACCCCCAGTTTGTAGGTTTACTGGAATTTTATTACCTTTGGCTGGAAAATTTGGCGTGGAGCGCATATTCCACTCGTGTTTTTTTTTTCGGTGTCGTACCCCTTCGTTAATGACCTTTTAGACAGCGAAAGATTACTTTATGATAAGATAAGATTACTAGGTGGACTCCCCCCCTTACCGTAAAAGCACTTAGCCCTCATAAATGAACTCCTTATCGTTAAATGGTTAAAATAGGGAAAATGAGAAAAAAATTCTTAACACTTTTCTCACATAATTTTACTTATCAAAATATTTCTGAGCAACTTTTTCCGTAAAATGTTGCTATTAAACAATTTTAAAATACGTGAAACGCCTTCAAAAAATAAAAAAAGGAATTTATTTTTTTTAATTATTTATTTACCTACTTTACCTCAAAATTCATAACATGAATACGTTGGTAGATTTTCTGTTAAGAAAGACTGTTTGTTAAAATTTGATTTTTGACGCAAGAATGTAACAATTTTCTTTTTTTCTAAATACAGCATAGTCTTGCGAGGAATTTCATGTTTTAATTTGATTATTTGTGTTTAAATTAATTTCATTTAATTTTTCGTGTTTGATTTATTTTGCTGTACTATAAATTACAGTTTCCGAATTAAAAATTGTAATATATTTATATTACAGACATACTGCTAAATTCGTTTTTTGTAAATCGCGAGAAACAAAAATCACCAAAAAAGTAACTACATATAAACAGCTGGTCCCAGATTTATAAAATTTGGTACATAAATAATTACTTCTTCACCAACAGATATTCAATAGTTAGAATCTTTTTCAAAATTGTTAATTTTTTAATTATTAAATCTTAATTTAAACTTAATCAATCGAAAAAGCCTATTGGCAAATGTTGTGTCACATTAAAATTTAAAAGATTAACTTTCCAAAGACAAAATTTCCGTTTTCGGGACAATTTCTCTTTAGATTTTCGAAAAAATTCAAAATTAAATTTAGAAAAAAAATTCTAACATTTCATTTTTATAGAAAATAAATTGAAATCAATTTTGGTGTTTTACCATGACGTTCAGTCGTTACTTTTTTAACGTTCAGAAAAAATATCTACTAACAGTAGTAACAGTTTTAAACAGTAACTTCAGTTAAAATTTATAAGAACTTTTTAATCCCTTATTTAAATAACATGATGTACGAATCTTTCACATGATATGCTATATTTGATGGAAATCAAGACTAACGACATCATCAAGATTTCAAAGATGAATGAATGAGTACTTTGATGAGCACTTGAAAATACTTAGGAAACTATTTGAAAAATGTGACATATCAGATACTTTATATACATTGCAACTAATCCTAATTCGGAATAATATTTCTCTAAAACTATTTAAAAAATGTTTCTACAATTTCAAATGATGTCATAGAAACCGTTTCAAAACTTTTGTAAAGATTAAATTTTGAAAAGAATAAAACAGTCTTACGTTTTAGTGACTTATTCTGGAGTATCATGAAGTGATATTAATCCTGAGCGCAATGATTATAATCAAATGAACACTAGCTTAAAAATAGAAATAAAATGCTCAATGCAAATTAAATTTTCACTACATTATTAAATTTAATTTCGGATTTATACCTGATTATGTTCGTGATTAATGTACCTTATTCTATTCATTAATTACTATACTATTTCTGCATTCAGTACGTCATTAATAAATCACTCAAATAAGCTGTAGATTTTTTTAACAAAATATAAATTAAACAAATAATATTTAAATATTAGGAACTTATTCTCAAATAGGTACTTCAGTTTCTTCAAGATCAGATTCTTTGAATTAGAAAAGCATTAAAAAAATTTGTATGAGGAATAAACCCAAAAAAAAGCAAATTTTCAAATTATCATCAATATTTGAAATTTTTAACAATGAAAATAAAATTATTGCATTTATAACCTTAACCTTTCGAATTACTTGATTTGTTGGATATAATCAATGTAAAGTTATATTTTATACTAAAAATTAAAAAAAAAATCATTTAATATCTATCCTGATTGTATTATAATCAAAAAGAATTAAATAACTTGGGAAACTTGTGACTAAAAACTATAGACACATAATTTTAGAATAGCAAACCTTTATAATAATTGTTTATTAGTCAAATATTTATAATATAATCGAAATGAATTTGAAATAATGTGTGAAAACTAGGCGCTAAAATTATAGATATATCAAATTTTTATAATAATAATTAATAATAATTGTTGTAGATATAAAAATGCCAAAAATTGTTAATCTCATTGGTACTCATGTTTAATGTCATTTTAGTAGAGCTAAAATTGTAATGTATACTAGCAAATAATAAATAGATTTCAAGAATTCTTTTGCCTTTTTCTTTCAATACATTAGTTAGTAAAGAAACCTACTTTTGTTTATTTCAACTCACCTTTTAGTAAAATATTCTTTAAAAAAAATATTTCAACTCATGTTGATTTACATAATTAATACTGCTTTTATATAGAGAAATGTCTTACGTTGTCGGATGGATAATAATATTTTACAAATAAAGAAAATAGATGTCTAAAGAGACCATTTTTACTTACAAAATCTTGTATCTTAGATGGAATAGGGAATCTAATTCATAGGGAATTGAATTTTTAGATACGAAAAGACGTAAGTTTTAACTTCAAACTCAGGTTTTAATGACACAACTATGTAAATTTACAACAAAAAAATCTAATGTAATGAGTCAGTAAATGGATTGATTATTTCTTTCCACCCAATTATCATTTTTTTAAGATTTTGTTTCTTTTGTAATGGTATATATTAATTAAGAAATAATTTAGTTTGAATTTGCTTAATTTAATAGGAGTATTTTCAAAATAGCAGAACTAAGGAAAATTTGTCATATTTGAATCCCCTAAATAGTTTTTAATGAAAATTGATTGTAAAATAATTTTGATAAAGGAAAAACAGTAATTTTTTAAATTTATTTGCCTTTACAAATGGAATAAACTTTCTGAGAGATACTACTGCTATTTATTATACTATTCTTTAATATAGAATAAAACATAGCCTATTAAAATTGTTTCATCGATTCAGATAAAGAAAATGATTCCACAAATTACACCACTAAATTTTTAAAGTTCAATAAGGGAAATTAGGTATCAGTATAGAGAATCTGAACTCAAGTTTGATATTTTATGAACTGTAGCATTTCCTTTTTTATTCGTTTGTTCCTGAAAATATAAAAGTACACAGCCCTGATTTTTCTATTATTTGGAGAAGAAAAGACAAAAGAAAAAAAGTAATAATTAATATTTTTTTATTAATTACTACTTTTTTTTGTTTTAGTCTTTTCTAATTTCAAATAATGATAATGTTTATATCTGTTTCTTGAGAACTACAATAGACCTCTTCACATTCAGGAAATGATTTTAATTCCAATTTAAGCTCTTTTTAGAGGAACTTTAACCCCCTACACCTCGCCTCCAAAAAAAAAACTTAGTTTTATCTATAAATAAAATTATATTATAATAAATACTAAACTATGGTCAGTAAAATGATCTCTCGAAGGATATGTTTTGTTGCTTAATTTCAAGCGATTTAAATTACATTCTTACTTTGCTAAAACATATAATATTTGTTAATTTTCATCACATTTTTAAAAAATTGAATAGTATTTTATTAATTAAAGTGTTTAAAAATTTATTCCAAATTAACGCTTCCAATACTTATGCAGAATTACTTAATAATACTTCGGCATATGTGATTGAGTTCATGGGACACGAGGACCGGTTTTTTTAAATGAATCGTCGAAAATTTATCAAACATTCATAGACACAGTTAATTCATTACTTATTTCAGTTACAATCCCAATAAAATTAACTGAATCTATCGTTCCTATACAATCAGTTTTTGTAGAAAATTAGACTAACTCAAGAACTTCTAAAAACGACAGTTCTAACATGCGTACAAAAAACTGCCAATGGCGATGAATTGTCTTCATTTTTCCAAACTTTAAATTTTTTTCTAATCAATGTTTCTATCTAGATCAAAGCAACAGTTGTCTCACCAAACAACAATTATCAGAAAGAAGAAAAAAAATTGCATTAGAAATGGTCTATTTGTTTGATTTTAGACGTCGATATTATATTCTGTATGAATGCCACTTATTAAAGTTGAAGTATTCTCAACCTTGTCTATTTTAAAATGTTGAGCACTGGACCACCTGTCTTTAATCTAACAAAAGGGTTACCTGAAAAAAATAGACAAATGTAAATTTTTTTCATCACATATATGACACTTCATTCTCACTATTTCTCTTCGTTTGTTCCTACAATTTTTAATCACTATACCACAAAGCTCATTAAAATGTTGGGAACTGAAAACGACATTGTATTGTTCTAAAACTAGAAAAAGCATTACGATTGCTTACAAAATAATTCGTCATCATAACCAAAAGTTTCTTTTCTTTATAAAGACCTTGTGTAACTGTCGAACAATGAAAGTAAACAATGCTATGCGCGATTCTTAATTTTTTTGAAGTCATAATGATTGGATAATGTACAAGTTGCATTCCGAAATTAACACATTTGTGACCCTTATTTCGAAATTTAAAACTAAGCATATCTCTCAAAATTTTCTGGATAGAAACTTGAAATTTTGTACGTATAGATAAAAATAAGAGAAAAATTGTACTAATGAATACTTGAAATTATGATGGATATATAAAAATTAATTTTCGTACAATTGCCTACCTTATTTAATGAAATTTTGTAATTCGAAGTGTTTAGATGCAATATTTAAAAAAAAATTCTTAGGGCAACCTTTTGATGCTTTATTAGAAGAAGAAAAGGTGACTTTAGAAACCATGCTAACATAGCTGCAAAATTATTTTTATCTTCATGCCTAATATTTAAATATTTACTATTGTAATTTCTCAATCTATATAAATGTATAGTTTTGGCAAAAAAATTTAGGGGCGAAAAAAGAACGAATAAAATGTAAAGTAATATATTTTATTTTTAGCTTTCTTTCATATATAGATTTAAGACAAATTGAAAATTAGTAATAAATCATTGATAGCACTTTTAAGAAAATAGGCAGAAATTTGTTACTACATTACCTGCGAATAAAACTTTAGATCATGATACTGAATCTGAGAATTAAACGTTTTAATGAAGAACTATAGATGCATTTACATGTCGATTGATGGTACATTGGATTGTGTATAATTGTCTGACGGTAAATTAGCTAGAAAATGAGGTAACATATTTCAAATTTGAAGGAATATCAGTAATTATCAACATTTTCTTATAGAAATGTTTTTTCTTTCTGAAAATTAACCAGCATTTACTTTCTGAATTATTAATATGATTCCTATCTTATTTCAGACAAAGCGCTTAATATTTTGCAAAAAACAGCTTATTTGAAAAATTTTAACATAAAAAATACATTCGCTCATTTGAAGTAAAAGCTTAGGGAGTATGTATACATAAAAGAATACATAAATACAAATTGAAAGAACTAAGCATTACTGATATCCACTTAAATTTCACTTTAAAGCAGCTTCTATTTTTTTTTTTTTTTTTTTTCATTTTGTTAAAAAAAGTTGAACAGTAAGAGATATAGAGATTAAAATCCCCATAAAAATAAAAATTAAACTTCACTTTATTAGATGAATTTGTATAACGCACATCAAAATTATTAATGCCTTCTGTGCGAGAAAATTATAATCGTGTTCCTTTATCATACATTTTTAAAATGAAATATCTCACATTTCCTTTATTACTTTAAACTCTCGTCTAAAACGCAATTAAGGGTAGACAGCCGTTTTCCCACGGAAGCTTCGTCTCGTTTTCAAGGACATGGAGTATCATTATTACTCTGAACTGTGATTGCCATTTGGCGTTCGTTGTAAAATCGCCAAATCTTTCATGCAAAGATAACGGTTATAATGTGACAATCCTGAGAGTGAATGATATCTTTTAATGACATGGGGAGTTAACTAGTGAAGCGCAAATGCCACTCAACCGTCCATCCATCCATAAATCTGTTAAAACTTTCACAGTTATATTATTATACATAACATAAAAGAACGCGATTTACAAGGAGAAAAACTATACAGGACAATAACATTTAACATGTACGAAATAGAATGATTCTCGCAAGCTATATCATATATTACGCTTGCTTTCCAGACTTTCATTGATTGTTCATTTCATCGGCCACTAGAGGGCGAAAGAAACCAGTGACGGTTACAGAAATAAATTATCCTCTAGTTTATCAATTGCTAATATTATTATTTGAAAGTAATAATTCATTGTATTGCTAAAATTTTATAATTCTTCAAATTTGTTTACTTGACAGCAGAATTACTTTTAAATCCATTATTCAGAAACTACTCTCTGTTCAGCATTGTTAATAGATATATTTTGTTCTATATGACAGTGTGAGTGATTGTGGTATATGTATGTAATTGTTTGCTTGTGTGTGTGTGTAAGTACCTAGGGCCTGAACCTAGCTATTCCGTAATTCAAAACAATATCCATTGGGTTAACCATAATCTGCATTGAAGAATGTCACATTCCTGACATAATACTGTTTTTAATTCTATACCAGAAATTTCATTTTTTTAAATCAGTAATCATTTACCAAACATTACTTGCAATTAGAGTTAATAATCATAGTCAGGTCTTTAACTTGTAAGCAACTGCAATTATACGAAAATACCCAATACGCCGTTATGTTTGATAAGCCCGTGTAAAAAATTTTAATTGTGAATAGCGGTTTTAATGAACTGCTGTTTTTATCCATAAACATATCCATTTATATTCTTTTTCTCAGAAAGGCACACCGCTCTTGTTCCGACAGAGCCGCTAAATTAGAGCATGTCCAGCCAAATAATGCTGTCTACAAGCGTTGAAAAATAGTTTAAATTTTTATAAAAGATATATTTATTTAATAATAGTGGAGTTTATACTAATGCACTTATACAATTATATATGATTTATTAGCAAGGTACACTATTTTGTGTACAATAATCAGAGCAAAAACACTAAATTTTTGTTTCTTAAAATTGCATTATGAGAGGTTTTGTTTTTTTAAAATTGCATTATGAGATGAACATAAAATAATTAACTAAAAATGTTTATTAATTAATTTTACTAAAAGTTTTTAAAATACAAACATTTAATAAGGAGTTAGTCTTTTAAACTATTTGATAGAAAAAGATAACCAGCATATGTACAATAGATATGAGATATCAGAATTACGTTAGACATACAAATAATTCAAGACACCTTCACAGTGCGCTGAAGCCGCTCTTATGAATTGAGAAACTTAACTAACAAAATTAATTTTCCTTCTTCCACAACACTTAATGACAATGTTCAATCTTTATAAAAAATATTTATTCAATTATAGTAGTGTTTATAATAATGCATGTGAACATATATGCATTATTTATTTGACATTAAACGAGTGATACTATAAAATTGTAATAAAATTTCAATGCAAGGTACAATAATTTGTATCCAATAATCAGAAAAAAGACCCTAAATTTTTGTTGAAATAAAATTGCAATATGAGATGACCATATGAATTAATTAAAATGGAAAAAAAATATTAGGAAAGGTCTTTTAATCAAATTCTGTTTTGAAAATACAAATATTTAAAGAGGAGCTAGTTCAAAGGTTTTTTAAGCTATCTGAATGAAAAAGATAATCTAAAAATTAGCATAAAAATGGGATATAAAAAGCAGCACTATATACGTACAAATATTCGAAACAGGTTTTTTTAAAAGATTTACCGAAACTTTTAAAATTTAGTGCCCGAGACCTAACTAGTGTGCACACGTCAATATATATGATAAACAACCTAGAAAACAGTTTTGCATTACATGTGGAGTTTACGGGAAGGTACGTTTAATTAATGCTTTGGAAAAAAACTATTAAAGAAACATTTGGTTGCTGTTAATAATTCACGTCGAACATACTCATCGAATACAGTTTGCAAATAAGGTTCAGTCGATTTAAAAATTAAGATTTTACAATAAATTGATACGGTAAAAGCCGAGTAAAATAATGTCTTCAAAAAATGATGCTTAATATTAGTTAATGACTAACAAACATAATCAGAATTCACAGAGTAAAAATATTTTATAAAATTTTCTTCAAAGCTAAAAAAAATGATCATATGAAGAATAAGTAAGGTTAAGGTTAAAAATCTTTTATAAGTTCCTGACTTCTAAGTAATAGCCTCTATCAAAGGGATTTTAATTCAAAAAATTTACTACGACTGCTATTTACTTTTTTTTATCATCACGTGTGTGTTTATTCTATGAAAAAGTAACCGCGTTGTGCCATGAGAACTATCGTAATATCGAAGTTCTCCTCAAATCGAATAAACTTGAAATTGTTTGATTCTTGAAAACAATAGGGAAAAAATCGAGCAGTTCGAAATGGCCACCTTAGTGCTTACATGCAAGTCAACTTTAAACAAGTCCACATTAGATGTTCGACAGGGTAATTTCTATCGTTGCTGACATTTCTTTGAGCAGTTTAAGTTCAGCCTGTGTCAAAACAAAAATTATCCCCACGATGCATGGTTAGGTATGATTAAAACTAATTTTTATTTATTCATTGTGATATTTGAGGCAATATATGTATGTACAGTTTATTATTTTTTTTAAAAAAGTCTGTTAAAAATATGTAAATATATGAAATTTAAATGTTTTCCAATTAGAATACAATAATAACAGTAAATTTCTTCACGGTTTCTTTTTAAATTTAAAATCTTATTCTGAGTGACCGTATGTAGGTTCGTGCCTCGAATTTCCTACATTTGAAACACAAAAAATTCAACATCGATATTCCTCGTCTCATTTTTGATCGATTTGGATCACATTTAATAATTAAATTTTTAAATACTCTTATCACAATGTTTAAAACAAATCCTCAGCAAGCTGGATATTAAAAGAGATTTTTAATCAATAAGTCAATACTTTAAAAGTCATTCCAATTCTTAAATAAATTCATTGAAATTCAAGATAGTCTCACAACCATAAATAAGGTTTGAAGGTCAAATTGATTTTGGATTTTATAAATATTTTCTCGACGTAATAACTCATAAAATAATCTGGCTCAGTTTTAAAATTGAAATAAAATATCAAAAACAGCTAATCTAAACGTAATTATTTATTGCAATGTTTTAAAGAAAATGTCATGGTTTTTTGCACTTGAAAGTGTTAGTAAATATTTATTTTCTTTAATTATACGTTCAAAAAATTTTCTTCAAGCAACTAAACTTTAGTCCAAGGGCGTTAAAACAATTTCTAACCGTGTGTTAGAAATACATTTTTTCTCTAAAACTGGAATCATAGATCATGTTAAAAATAGTCGATATCAAGAAATGAAAAAATCGCTTATCTACACCTAATTTCCAAATAAGTGCAGCTATTAAAGAACTCTAAAGAATTTTATTAAAAGTCTAATAGGCTCATATTTTTAATAATGTCTTTAAACTAATTTATGTTTGTTCTATTGATCTACGAATATTTTAAAAGTCATTATGATAAACCATACAATATCTATCATCTATCAAAGAGCAACCTAAAATTCAATTACACATGAATATGAAAAGAACTCTTATTATTGCAAATAGCATTAAGTTAAAAACACGTATGATATGCTCCTTCTAAACGTAAAATCACTCGTAACTTCAAGAGACACGTTTCTTGCCCTTCATGCTGCTCAACTGCAAATTAATAAAACTAACACCTGAAAAATTAATTAGTTGCTGGGAGTTTATTTGCTTTATAAAAAAGTAAATTATATTTAGTTATAGTGGTGTTTCAGTTAATACAAGTATAAACAGAAATAAAATTTAAACGAAAACTGTGGCAATTAGTATACAATAATATGAGTAATTTTCATAATGTTTTGCCAAGTGTGGACTTTAATATAAGATTACCTATGGTACTTTTTATGAAAAAAATAGTTCATTATTACTGAAAGAGAATTTTTGTTAAAAATCTCACACAAACAATGTAAAGATAATAGAATATTATCTATATGCACCTCGATTCGTTTATGTTAAATATATTTAATTTTATTTACATCCTATTGTCCTAGTAATGATAAATTAGTGTACAGTCAATCTCTCTAAGCATGCACCCCTCATGATGAATGAAAAGAACCGAACAAAATGCTAAAGACAAGAATCTTTTATTGTTGTTTCTTTATTACAATTGGCAGGTTCGTGTATATAATCCTTTCTGTATCTCTGCATCCATAAATATTAACACTTGTACAAACTGTAGCACTAAAATAGGCATTTTAATATATCAATCTACTTTTCAGATAGAAGCTGTGATGATGATATCGTGTGTGTGCTTCCATGATAAAGGGTGTAATAGCTTCTGGTGGTTATGTCCTCTCAGCACCCAGAAGTCAGAATTCTGACTTCTAGCTCATTTGAAGATGACACACCCATTCGCTTTCACAAAGCTTTGGTACAAAGAGGATGCATTCACTCGCCTCATAGATAGCCCAGAGATGAAGAACAACCAAGTCCCAACCGGAATTCAAACTCGTGACATCCAGATCACGGGGATGTCACTCTACCCCTTTGCCAGGAAGTCACCAGACAGAAACTGTAAAATATGTGTTTGGTGAAGAAGGAGAAAAAATGTCACTATTGAAGCGTTCATTAATAAAATGTTTATGAAAATCTTTGGCAACTAAATAATGGTAATCGCTTGCTGACTTACTTTGGATAAGGTAAATAAAGAGATTGTTTTGAAAAATAAAGAATTTCGGCAATATTTCAAATTAGGAACCCAGATATCTGGATATCTTGGAAAATTTCTGAAAGGTAATGCTTTCACAAGAGAAAGTTATTTTTCTTTGTAGTGTTAATCAAAATGCGATGTCTTTAATTATTTGATATCAATGTCACAACATTAGCAGAATTTTTTCTGTCTGCCAATTTGTTATCTACTTTTGCTTTTAAAGTCTACAACTGCAGCAATTTGAGTACACATTGGCTTTATTTTTCTATAAGGGGTTCACACTTTCAGTGCAATAAATTATCCTAATATAAATCGTATTTATTGAACATGTATCATACACGCACTAAGAGGATTACCATAACACTATATTTATTTTTTTCTTCTTGTTTTGAACCTTAGTTTTACATTTTGGTGTATATAGTCTTCAAAACAGGAACATTACAACCACTCTCTTAATAATCCATTTTCCAAAAGTAGATTCATAAACATGATTCGATTCGTAATTGATCAAAGTGAACTGCTTCAAATAGATTGACTTTATTATTTTCCATTTAATACCACTTACATTTTATTTTTCATCTCCCCTGCAAATAAGGAATATTTATATCCCTTTAATTTTGCATTCATATTTTACATTATATTTTTCCTTTATTCAGTTTTATTGTAGTCAAGATATTTTTTATTCTATCACGTATCGTTTCTTTTTATGTTGTATTTGTATTTATTTTGTCGCATATATGTATTTTCCCATTGATTGTTGCGTACACTTGTTAATTAAGTTCGCCTACATCTATAACAATCCGGAAAAGCGGCTAATGAGGTATAGATATGAAGTGTGGTGTGGATACAAGTGCAAGGATTTTTTATTGTTAATGAACAATGAATTTAGCTTCATTTTCAAGATATTTGTTTTGTAGAATTTACTGTTACGTGATGTTTAACGAGTGTGGTGTTACCATGTATTATTGATCGTCAGATATCATTTTTCCATTTCTATAGTGGCGACAGAGGAGAAGCTCGGAAATCAAAACAAATGAAGCCGTATTTGTTTGTTTTACGTGGATTAAGGTTTGAAATAATTATTAGTAGTTTAAGCAGCTAATAAACACAATTTACTCTACCATGCGAAGATGATAGAGCACATTTGCATTTAAGGCAAATCAGGATATGTCTTGTAAATATATTCAGACTCTCGCAATACTGAGATTTTGGAAAAAAATTCATTGGATGACCGCTGGAGAAATATAAAAAATAGGTTTAGTTTCCATTGAAATATATTAATTAATCTATTTTAAAAGAATACGTTTTATATTCCTTCTAAAAATTTACGTCTGAAATGTCAAATTACGAAAAATTATACAAAGTCTAGGTTATAAATCATCCGTTCATTTTTCGCAAAAATTTGATTATTCATTTTTATGAATTGTGTCATCAAACTTCATGTCTCTTTTTCAAGTTCCATTATAAAAATGTCTGAGTTTAGAGCATATTATGGCAATAAGAGGTAGAAAATGCTGCGATTTCAAAACGAATCTTTACAATTCACTTTGTATTACAGCTAAAAATGCGAAATTTTGCATTAAAAAAGATGATTAGTGGGTATGTAGCATGCATGTCCTAGTACCATTACTTCAAAATAATTATGTTGATTGTAGTTTTTGGAATTTGAAATCGATGAAGAATCTTGATCAGCTAAATAACCATTGTTTCTAAATGGCAGTAAACTATTCAGGTTCACAGATGCAGATCAACTGAATAGTAAATTTAATAAAAAGTTAGAGTGAAATGAAGGGATTTATTTGTTAATCTGCTCTTTATTTCAAGCCTTCAGTGTCTGTTATGCCTGTTCCATTTATATTACAGTTGGAAGGAAAAGTTAACTGAAGCGATGTTAAGATTAAAATTCACAGCCTGTAATTTGTAAGCAAATACAGTTATCCAATATCATATTGATTCGCCTTTAACCTAAATACGTTCATTCCAAGGAAAGCAGTCTGTATTTCTAGAAAAAAAGGGAATTTATCTAAAAACATTTCATTCTTTAACAGTAGAAATAAGCGATTTTTCAGACCGAAAACGTTACTGCTTACATAAGAACCAACAATATACAATTTAACATCGTAGGTGCAAGAAAATAGCTTTTTGAATTTCCTCATTTGACGCCTACGAATTAAAACCTTTTTTGGAACAACCTGTTGCAGCTCATATTATCACCCGTAAACGGCAATTATTTTGCGAACAATAATGATGATTTACGCTTAAGCCTAGCATTGAGAATGGTTTCATATAAAAAAGATTCTTCCCTAACTGTAGTGGTAGCTTAAATAACGCAAGTATATTATTTATTATTAAATGTATTCCAACGTAGCACCAAAACATATAATTGTAAAGTCTAATAATTAGATTCATATGATGGAATTCAGGTGTGAATCTGTTCTTTATTTCAGGCATTCAATGCCTGTTATAGCTGTTCCATTCGTATAACAGTTGCTAACATTAACGGAAGTGATGTTAAGATTAAAAGTCATTCCCCGTAATTTCTATGCAAATGCAGCTATCCAATGTCATACTTATTCAGCTGTTTTTTTTTCCCTTAAAGCGAAATACATTCATTCCAATGAAAGCAGTCTGCATTTCTAGAATGAAAATAAATCTATAAAAACTTTTCAGTCTTTAACAGTAGAACTAAACGGTATTTCAAAACGCAAATGTTACCTCTTACATAAGAATCAACATTGTGCAGTTTAGCATCATCGGTGCAAGAATATAGATTTTTTATATCTGACGCCTTCGAATTGAAACCTATCTTTAAATAACCGTTTGCCTCTCTTTTTATCTTCCGAAAACGACAATTATCTTGTGAAAAAAAAAACTTATATAGGCAACACTTGAATATAAGAACTTGCTCCTTAATTATTGTGGTAACTTATATAAAGCATGGATATTATTTATTATTAAATGTATTCCATCATAGCAATAAAAAAGTAATAATATATAATTATAAAGTGTAATAATTAGTAGTACTAGTAATAATTTGAACAGTAATTAGAGCAAATTGTCTAAGTATTTGTTTTATTAATATTTATTCTGAGTTTATCTGAGGTAAGATAATAGATAAAATGGAAAATTGTTGCTAAAAGATATTTTTTAATGAAATTCTCGTTTAAGATTACAAATTATTTCAAAAATGAAATTAGTCTTTAATTATCGTAGATAATTTTAACTTAGGTCATTGAAAAATTTTTGTAATTTTTTTAATGGTTGACAGTAAAAATAATGTGTTCCTTATGTAAATCCAGAAAGTTGTGCATGAAATGTAGCAGATAATATTAAAAATTAGTGTGCTAGATGTGGTTAACATATATTCATAGTTATTCTGTGATAACCACGGATGGATGATAGACCACGAAACCAGTTTAAGACACAGATTTGGAAGCCAAACAAAATCGGAAAAGATTTCTGACGTGAACATTAACCAAGTTCGCAATTTTCACTTTGCAGAAACAAATTAAATTAGAAATGTTTTGAAACTTCAGAGTTCGACATTCTACGAATACGTTTGAAGCCTAAAACTAGTTCAGTCAAAATGGAAATATGTGGGGAAATAAGGCATTAAACCATTAACAGTGGTGCCATGTTTATACAATATAATTCGTTTCCGACATTTTACAGGTAATACAAACCATTAAGTGAGATATTTCTTTATCATAGGATCAATATAAAATTCGAATTTTTTGAAGAAACTGCACAGACAATTTTCTAATCATTTAATTCATTGTTTACAATATAGGATTTCTTATACGAAATATATTTAAAAACATTTATATGCCTAGGCAAAAATTTCGCAGAATAGACTCTTTAAAAATGTGCCTGCAGCTTATATATACTATCTCAAAGAGTAATTCTCGACATTTGATGAAGATGTCCCCATTCTACCAGTATTTCCAGGAAACGCTCATGATGAGATGGTTATCTCTTATTTTCATGTCGGAAACTCCTAATTTTGCTTTCACTTAAATTGCAGATCATAGCAATCTACAATGTGATGATCCGCCTTCCCGAAAAGGTTTAAGACCTATGATGTTGCAGGGCAAGAACCATTATTTAATTATTGAAAGGTAACAATAGAACAATAAATATATAACTACAACAATAAATATTAAAGTTTTGTCCAAAATAAAAACATTACTCTTATGTACATTATAAAAGTCAACAATAGAGGTTCAAAGAGTTAAACTTGTCTTATTTGCATATATCGCTTGGACATTGAAAGTTTCCCTTTTCACAAACTTTTGTCGATCTTACTCTTATTGAAGCGACAGTTTACGTACGAACTCTTTCAATGGAGAAGAAATTAGACACCAATATAAAGCGATTTGCTCCTTTTAAAATATAATTTACTGAAATTATGTGGTTAAATACCACTTAGTTCTTTTCAATGTAATACATGGATATACAAATTATTTATACCTCCCATTGGCAGTCGTGTTTAAGGAAATACACTTTTAAAATTCCTCATCTTATTATTTTGACATTGAAGTATTCTCTTCAATTATCGTTTTTCGCTCTTATTCTGTTTCAGCGAAAATTTATTAAAAGGAAAGATAACAAAATTCACGATTTTTTAAATATGAAAGAATATTTTATTTAATTATAAAAGTTACTTGCCAGCTACTTCTTTTCAATGTAATAAATGAATATAAAATTTATGTGTTTTCATTAAATTTTATTACCGCATCAAGACTGTAATAAAACTTTTTTGTAAATTCTATGAATTAATAGTAATAATTCAACAGCAATAAGTGTCAATTAAAAAAGTTTGACATAATTAAAATTCATTGTGAAATTATATAAAGTTAAATAATGCATTAAATGAAAACTAGTCATCACATGAAAATTGTTAAGGAAACCTACTTTTTAAATACGAATGCTAAAAAAAAGAATTCTTACTTAAAATGCATTTTATTTTCTTGAAAACAAATTATCAGTAAGAAAGGAAAGCACCTGTGAAAGATAATTTATATTTTTTTAGTAATCCATTTAACAATCATCCATTTCTCATCACTTTTAAAGAAAAATATATTAACATTTCATAAGGAAGGATATAAGCAACATCTCAAAATTTATGATTTCTTAAAATTTCTTTCTTAATTAAAATGCATGATTTAATTAAAAAAAATTCAGGAAGAAAGGAAAGCATCAGTGAACGACATTTTATAATTTTTTTCTGGCATTTTTGTTTAAGAAGCTAAATTGCAATTCTTCATTTTAATGGTCTTCACATTGAAGTAATCCATTTAACAATCATACATTTCGCATCTCTTTTGATGAGAAATGTATAAACAATTGATTAAGAAGAACCAAACAATGCAACGACCATTACGACTTCTTGGGTTTAATAAAATATTTTGTTTAATATTAGTGGTTATTTACAAAATAGTTCTTTTAATTGTAATACATGTATATAAGTTTAATTTTCATTGATTAAGTGACAGCATTAAGACTGTAATAAAGCTTACTTGTGAAACTCATACACTATTAAGTATATTAAGAATTTAATAATAATAAGTAAAAATTACATACGTCTGAAGTTTTGTTTCATTAAAGTCCTTTCTGAAATTATCTAAAGTAAGATACTGCATAAAATGAAAAAAAGTTCAAACATGAAAAATGATTTCGTGGAGAATACTATTACTTCTATTACTATACTATACTATTACTTAGTACTACTTCTGGGGGATACTTGATGGGGCATGCCTGGCCAGTTCGATGACCATTACAATGGTCAGATTTATTCAATCTCGATATTTTCCTATGAGGGCATTTGAAAGCACTCATTTAACAGTGAGACTCCGGTGGAATCCTTTGAAGAAATAGTAGTTCCTATGCGGACTATCCTATGGGGCTGCATGCGGATGTGAAATATCCGGGGTGTGGGAATTTCTACTCCAATCACACCACTGACGCTAACAAGCTTGCAGTGGCTGCAATATTGAACTTTTTCTATTTTTTTTTGTAAATATTTCTTTAAAATTATCATTTATTGCCGAAGTTGTAAATAAACAATGTTTTTCTTTCTATATGTTATATAGTGTGTTTGTACCTAAACGTGTCAATTCCGGTCATATATTCCTATACAATAATTGTTTGTTATAGTGTGCTGTACCAACTCTCAAAGCTTCTCCCATGATTTTAGGCTCACCATGTATATTGTATCAGAATACACAAACGTAGCCATCAACTACAATCAAAGCCAGAATTTTTGGAGAACAAACAGTTATAAAAAAAGAAAATAACTATCTCAGTATAGCATCAGTCATTCGGCGGAATGCTGGAAGTATGGGAACTGCTTCATGATATACTAAGAAGAAGCGCCTTTATAAAGAAACAGCTATAAATACTAATACCTGCTTCAACGATTTATATGTGTAATTTTCACTATATTTAGAAATATATGCACTTAGATATTTAACTGTATATCTTTATTGTAAAAGAGGCGTAATAACGAGTAAATAAGGAATTAAATTAAAATTCAATTTAATCTTTCGAAGAATGCATTGCAATTCCGTTCAGTCATGTAAATCTAAATGATTATTTTTAAACAAAGGAATTTTCGATTTGGTTTATTTTTCACTAAAATTAAATGCAGAAAGTAATTTGGTTTAGTTTTGAAGTTGGAATAAACTAAAAACAAATAGGCACTCATTCTTTTTTCGACGATACACATTACAATAAAACAATCGGAAAAATTAACTGATTGAAGATCAAATTCTTCAGAAATTAACATGTTTTTTTCTATAAAAATGCAAATATATATTTTTGTTATGTTATTATTTATTTAAATCATTTTTATCAAGCTTTTAAACATAAGTACGAGTGGATTAAAACAATTTCTAAGCAATTAAAGATTGAATGAGAAGAATGATCTTTTGAACAATCCTTTTTCAAAACTAGGAACATGGATTACGTTAAAAATTACAGTTAAATTAATATTAAAATCAATCATTCTCTCTTTTTTCTCCAAGCAGTTGCAACTATTCAAAAAGAGGAAATAATTACAGTTGTTTCTTATACCCTTTTCCTAGACAAGACTGCAGTCAAAATCAGCCATTTTAAGCAGATAATATTGTCATATTTTGCTTCAGTAGTGCTATCTACGGTCAGGTCAACTGGGCAAACTTCATTCATACATTTAATTCACTCATCCACAGCTCCTAATTTAGGCCTGTATCAAAATAAGATATCCTCTGAACCACTATTCCCAGAGGTATTGTCCCAAAATGGAAAACATTGTGACAGCGACAGATTTTTACGTGCACCAGTCTACTTATACAAGAGGTGTCATCGGCCAGAGGGGCTCCAGCACACTACCCAAGTGATATGAATCCCCCCCCCTACCAACCAGGCTATTCCGATTGGTGAAAGCTGTTAGTTTAAAGAGATTCTAATTTGCATAATTTTATTTTTTATCTTCAACAGAAATATGTATGTTCTATAAAAATCTATATGCATTACGAAAGTCATACCATTACAATTATTAGAATATAGTTATTATTTTATCAGGAAAATGCGATGAAAAAATAATTCAAATAAGGTAATCAGCCTTACATTATCTTCCAGGATCGCCACTATAGATGAGTACTCATTTCACTTTCACACAAATACTCCATAATCTTGGAGACGAAACATTTTTTTTTATCACGTCACGAACACAAAACGTACTCAAAATAACATTTAGAATAAAACGCTTCGTAAAATTTACTTCCGATTTAACTCTAAGACTATCACTAGTAGGTCTCGATATCAACTGAACTAAGTACTAATGCCACTGATATGCATTTAAGCAGTTACTAATTTACTACCGAACACTGGCAACTGACAGAAGTGAATCTCTAATAAATTTGTATTATATAATTTTTTAATTATAGCGATGCTTGATGTAAATGAGGTATATGTATATATTGTTATGGATTTCCTATATACTAAAATCCGTCATTTCGTTTTTTTTTTACCTTGTATATAGTGGTTGTGTATGGTGTGAGATGATGACACAAAGAATGATCAGTCCTTCAGTTGACGGACACAACACAGACTTTATTTACAGGACGAAGTCAGGACAGCACACAGACGACAAATATTTACAACAACTATGTACAGATGATAACTATAAACAGCCGAGACGAACACACAAGACAGCATACTACAAATAGTAGTCCACAGGCAGAAATTCCGTAGTGACAATGTCCACAGCTCATAGAGCGGCCAGACAGGAAATCTTTAAGGGATTCACTTTACACCGCCTGGATCTCTCCAGAACAGGCTGAAACTATTCCTCTGTCTCTTCTTACCTTTGCTGTCGGGACAGCTCCGTTCCCGACGACGACACAACGGGCTACGACGCAGGCTTCGGCAGTATATGCCGACTGGCTGAGCACCGACTTCCACCTTCATTATGATGCTAAGATCGCAGATATATCTATAAAAAGACGGGGAAGGTTTATACATTTAGGAAAAAAGAAATATTCTTCTGACATATTAAGAGAGATTAGAATGATCGGGGAACCGAAGTCGATGTTGTGGCTGAGCTCAAATGGATTTGTAAATAATCAGCAATCTACTTTTGTCTATATCAAATGTAATATTTTTTATGTATGCACCTGTGTATGTCTGCTTATATTAAGTCGTTCAAATAAAAAGAAAAAAAGAGAATAAATTTTGAGATCAACTTCTAGCAATGCACACCATAGAAGGAATTTCTATAGAAACTAAATTTATGTTCGACTTTCATAAAACAAATTCAAATATATGTAAGGAAACGGCAAGACTTAAATTACTATTTCAAAGAATTGCAGATGTGATTCTATTTTTAAAGTATAACAAACTTCCACTAAGTGGAATAAATGAAATAATAGGAAAGCCTATTAATGGAATTTTTTAAAGTGTAATCGAATTACTAAGTAAATACGACTCCGTGCTTATGGATCGTATAAACAGAAAAAAATTCTTCAAACTAAATTGATAGCTATTCATACCTTAAAAATCAAATTATTCCTTCAGTAGTAAATGAAGTTCTTACCAAAATTAAAGATAATGTAAATGCAACTATGTGTTTTAATATCTAAATGGATTCTATTTCTGATATTTCTCATAAAAAACTTGTCTTTATTATGTATATAAATTTTGAAGAGAAATGATGAATTACAAATAAATCATTCATGGGGTTTATTGAAGTAACAGATCCGACTGGTGAAGGACTAGAAATTTATTGGAAAAAAAAGCGAACTTGATTTGCAGAGGATCATCGGTCAAGCACATGAGAATAATGCTTAAATGTTCTTGCTATACTAATTATCGAAAAACAAGTTTAAAAAATATATAATTCTCCTGGAGTAATCAATGGCAAAAACGAAATCACTCGTTAATTAAAAATGCAAATGTTTGTGTGTGTTTTTTTTTAAATCTTTACTTATATAAGAATTTAAAGCACCAAATCTTGTATATGGGCGCCTTCATAAAGAAGATTGATTCTAGTTGGAACAGACAGCACAATATTTACTTTTGACTTCTTGATAGTGTCCCTATATATACATAATAAGTCATTCCTCTGTATCTAAAGGCAATGGTCATTTAAATCTGGACGATACCCCGTAACGAAAAAATATTTCAGATTCAGTTTTACAGTAAGCAATTTCTCTTTTTGTAATTTAGGAGTATTATTTTTGAAATATGAAAAAAAGTGAGAATGCCAAATAAAAAAAAATGCAAAATATTATTTCAAATTTTAAAAAGTATCTCCACAGACTGTCGATTTCTTTACACACGAGATGCAACTTACTTGTTACGGCGTCTTGCATGAGGAGTTGTGAGAGGGCTATCGAGGCGCCTAGCCCCGGCAGGGGCTTATCCTCGTTCATGGTGACATACGAAGGGCATTGCGTTTCGTATGTTGGCGTGATCATCTCCGATGAAACTAGTAAACTTAAACATCTTGCGCGGCGTGTCAGAGGAGGTTTTATTAAAATTAGGCTTATTTTTCACGAAGTGGTAAACGCAAAATAGTTCTTAGCCGTTTCTGTTCTTTCATTGAAAGTGCAAACATGATATAACCTAAATGAAGATACGACGGATGCAGCCTAAGTTTAGTATGAATCGTTGCTGTGGTGGGTGAGAACATGAATGGTAAAAATGCTTTGGTGATTGAGGGTAGACATACGGCCGCACAGGTTTAAACTCTCCATCACTTAGCATATTTATCACCGAAGTAAGTAGAAATAAGTAGTTCGAGGTGCTCAAAAAACGAGTAATGAAGCAGACGGTTTATGAATTGTAAATTCGCCTGCTTCAGAATCTAATGATCTGTGTGTAGCAAGAACCGAAAGAAGGGTTTTGAGCTACTCAACAACTCACCAGAATCAGAAGACTAACATGCAACATAGAATTGAAAGGAAATCATTAATATCTGCTTCATTTCAATGAATTTTGATTTGAAACATTTAGCCTCTCAAAATAGAGTTTGTATCAAAGTGTATATTCAGGTCACTTGATGACTGAAACACTAAGAATATTTACGAATGACAAAGTTAAATTTCCGATATTACGTTCGCCACCCGATCCATTGTTATAATCGTTTTCAGACGAGTAACGTAATTCCAGAGTTTTTGTAGAAAATTCGCAAATACTATTCGGCCTTCCAAAGGAAATCTTTTACAGTTTTTCCAAGATCAGTACGTGCTACTTTTCAATATATCACCGTATGTTTTTATTTCTTCCTGTTTCGGAAGTTTTCATAAATTTTATGAGCACATTTTGTTTGTGACGATGATGATTAATTTATTCCACATTGCGATGCAGAGCCAGCCACCAAATACTCCATTCTATTATATTCACAAACATTTTTTACCAATACAATTCATTTATAAAATTATTCAAAACTGCAATCTACAAATTCTCAGTGGATAAATGCGCAATTAAAATACGAGTTGAATATGCGCTACTCGGACAGCGTCGAAAAACTTCAATGCAATCGCAACGTTGGGATTGTCATAATTGGCGAAAAAAGTGATACAAGTGAAATTCTTCAGCGACATAATATACAATTAAACATGTTTCTGAATGGCATCTATCATACTACCTCACTACAGTAAAACATGGTTTTATGGGAAAGGACAAGACGGATATCACTTGAATTTTATGCAAATCAATCCAATTAGGCGTAACGGAATATCCTTATTTTATTTTTTCAAGTGAACACATTACATTCGTATCAACTTTTCATCATTTGCAATTGAAATTTGTGTTTTCCATATCCTTCGATTTCATTATACTTATATGTGACTAACTCAATGAAAAGGTATTAGCGAAGAATTATTAATCATACCGTGTAATAATACCGCAGCATGGAACAAATCATATTCAACAATGACGTCGGCTATTCTATCAATAGTAGTAGGCCTGTATGCCCAGAATGAAAGTTTGCTATTCATTCGCTCACATCAAAACTCGAGCGTTCAGAAGAAGCTATTCATTTACGAGATGCGATTGGAAACGAGTTAAATGTTTCAGACATTGGTAAAATGGTCATGCAACCAGCAACATTCAATGTCAACCCACGGAATACCATGAATATGCAAAAAGTGCTATGACCGATGAGAGTTCATATGGTCGACTTGAATTCTTTGTTACATTAATGTAAATTACATGTTTTTACTACAGCTACATTGCTTCATTATTCGTTTGTGGCACACTGATCAAACGCAATTCTGTAATGAAACAAGACTCGCTGTTCAGAAACTGATCCCGAATGTCAACGAGACATATATTCTTAACAGAATGTCGAATGGAGTGGATCTGCTCATTCCCCGCATTTCCATTATTCTCACTGACATACCTTTTGATATCAAACTACTGCAGCTCTCCATTCGATTTGCCTCTCCCAAGACCACTAGCAAGACGCAAATTGAGTCACTTCAAGTGTACGCATTAACTTAGAAAATCCATATTTTTCACATGGTGAGTAATATTTTGCAAGTTTATAATCGGACAAACAAGAAATTTGTTTACTTTTGCTGTGGATGGAAAAAGAAAGAAAAGAAAATATTGTATACCCTAAATTACTTGAATAAAAAATTCATAAAATAGAATAAAAATTATTTATACTTCTGCTTTAGATATCCTTCAGTTTCAGAAAAAAATTATTCATTGCCGACAAGAAAATAAATATTATTCTTCCTATAAAACTTAATTAAAAATGTTTCCTATTTCAGATTTCAAACGGCATTTTGAAAATTGTTTTTTCTGTGGCAGCAACCATGCTGAATACCAGCTAGTTACTTATAATTAATTATTATTGTTAATTACGTTGAAGTTATTATTATTTAAAATTGAAAGCCGTTAGTTTAATTGCACTCTTTTCTACAAAAACACATTTTATTTTTAAAGAGCAGAATAATCGGTTTTCTCAAAATGTGCAAGTTACTAACTACGTGTAAAACAATTTTATACAATTAGTTTTAACACTAATATTACACAATTGTGGCGCTCAAAATTTTGCTAAACGCCACTTTTTTACCATCTGTACTGAAATATACTTCGCCGATAAAGAAAATCAATTGCATTATATAAAGCAATATTTAACTTAATAATAGTGGTATTTCATACAATAAATGTATATAGAGATTATTTATTTTTCAATATTTTCATTGCAGCATTGAAACAATGATATAATTTACTTGTAATTTCTTCTAACGTGTAGTAATAGTAATAACATAATTGTAATAATATTAAACCATTGAACGTTTTGGTGAATAAAAACTTTTTCTGAGATTATCTTTTGAACGATATTTGATAAAATAGAAATTAATTATTAAAAGGGAATTTTTAATGAAATTGACTTATAAAAATTCAAAATATAAAAGAAAAAAACAGTCTTTAAGCAAGGATAACTTGAATTTTTAACGTATAAAAATGATATCGCCTGTTTTTCAATATATCATAGCAAAAATAAGTACCTTTGGACTTCACATCAATCACGAAACATGTATTAGAAAAAGATACAGCATAAATGGGCTTATATTAACTTATTTTCGTGTGGTATTCGTATTAAGTGGAAATTATCATACTTAGTTGAAAGAGTAGGTCGTATTAAATTACATAAAAAAGCTGTATTGTGATCGAAAGTTTTCCGCAATAAATAATTCTATTATGGAAGACGATTAAAATCAATAAATCATACTAATTAAGTTAAAATATATATTTAATAAGATAAAAGGATGTGATTTCCAATGGGAAAAAACTATTTACCACTATAATATTTAACAAATATGTATTAATAATCGGAAACGAATT
>JAPMOQ010049505.1:0-10683 GCA_026543055.1 Argiope trifasciata
TTATTCATATAGATATTATTTATTTATATTATTATTCATATAGATATGAATATTCATTTATGAAATATACTGAATAAAATCGATGACTATTTTTAATGCTTGTAAAAACATTTAAAAATAATGCATAAATATTTAGAATAAAATAATTCAAAGCTTGATAACGAATGCATAACATTCATTGAATGTAAATTAATTTCAGTTTCAAAATGGCGTTTCTATTTTACTCTTATCCGATCGGTTAACATAAGTTGCATTTTTTAATTTGGCAATATCTTTTCAGAAAAAAAAAAGTTCATTGTGAAAAGACAGGTGTTCTGTTATGACGTCATCGTGTATATTTTTAGTTTAACTGAATGAAACTGAGTAGTTTTTTTTTTTTTTTTAGTTTGACAGAAACAGCGTCTGAGTTTTAAAAATCGTTTTCATCATCTGCCTTTTGTAATCTCCTAAAATTAAACACAAAAAAACTTTTTTCGTTTGAAAGCAGCTGCAGATGAAACTAATAAAAGAAATAAAGGGATATTATATACAGTGCCACAAACAATTGTGAGTACACCTTACTTTTACATGATAAATATGACTTTTAATATAAATAATACATCATCGAGAAGTGCAAACATGTTTTTATTTTTACACATCACAAATGGTTTAATTTAAAGTAAAAATGAAGAAAAATCAATGGAAATCTTCTAAATTGAAAAATTTTAGAAGCATTTTAAATAAACATACTCAAATTTTTGACAAAAAATTTAGAGTACACCTATAAAATTTTTTTAATATCTCGCATATAAAGAAAGTGTCGGTATTTAGTTAACCATTTTTTTTGGTTTTTAATAATGGCCTCTAAATGTCGTGGACTAATTACACTAATTTTGGGTGGTATTTGAATATATTTTATTCTAATTTTCTTACAACACTTGTTTTAAATGGGTTTTGCTTTCAATTTTGTATTTATGAACCACTTTTTTAAGTATGATCCACGAATATTCAACGGCATTGAGGGTGGGGTACGGTTGTGGAGTGTGTATTTGCTTTTTACAATGAAAAAGATGTCATATTTTGAAGTTAGATGTATTCTTTCCGGGATCAATGTCGGATAGATAAAAGTAATTCCAAAAATAAGTTTTTCAGACTCGGGCAGGTCGGAATCTTAGTAATTTGTCAGAAACTCAAAGTTTTTTGAAGTTTTAAATACTTTCTATCTATACTAATATATAAATGTGAAAGTTTGGATGGATGGATGTTTGTTAATAAATCACGCCAGAACGGCTAAACGGAATAGAATGAAATTTAGCGCAGAGGTAGATTAGAGTCAGGAATAGAACATGGGCATCTTTTTATTCCGGGTAATTGAGTGGTTCATTTTTTTATTCATTAAAAACTAACTTTCAAGCCAAAAATCTGAGGCTAAATCTCGCCAAAGCTATATTTAGCTCCGGTTTTTTACCCCAACAGTAATCAGGCTTAACAGAATTTCGACCGATTATTTGAAACGATTCTGTTTATTTTCTTTGTGTTTGATGCATTTAAAATAAAATAGTGTTAATGAATCGATTTTTCGGATTCATTCTGCAGTACTTTTAAATTAAAAGGGAACAGTATAAAGGAAATAAAAAATTACTAATCTGTATTGTGTTACCCCAACTGGCGTAGAAAAGTGTGGCATGCACGTTCTGCAAACTGGCGTTGAAAGTTCGCGCGTGATTGTTGACAACTGTGTTTTCATTTATATTAAAAGTTTAAAAATGATGTGAATAATACTATTGTAGCTATCTCAATCTCGATAGATAAATAAAATAGACTTGACTTGATTTTAAAGAAATACGGACTTGATTTGCTGTTTTGTTTTATTTTAGTTGCACTTTGTAAATAAAATTATCGTCGAATCCTCAAGCAGAATTTAGAAGAATGAAGGAAGCGGAGCTATAGTCTAAATCTAGATCAGCTGAAACGCCATACGTGATATTGGAATAACGGTATTGATCAAACTCTCTAATACATACACATCAAAATTTCCAAGAGTACAACGTCATGGGTAACAGCTAGTTTCATCATATATTAGGAAATAAAAAATAACAACAATATATCTTCCGATGCATTTCGCTTATCACAAACGATCATGTTATTCCTACAGACTCAGATATTTAAATACTCGTTTTATGACATCCCTCCACTCTCACCAGATCTATGTCCAGTATTAAACTCTCATTTGAGAGCGCAGAAGGATAGGAATCTCTAGGAAATCTTATCCCACCTGGATAAAAAAAAATCGCTTCGTCAATTTTTTTCCACCCAGCTAAGACGGAGTCATTAGACTTTGTTTTATAGGTTCATCGATGCATGAAATGAGGCATGAAGTCTGAGCATAAAACTTTGAATGTATTAAGTTGGGGAATAAGTTCGTTTCGCTTTTATAAATATATATATTTTTTTGCTTTACAACGATTTTTTCCATGTTTGACAAAGTGTATAGCGTTCATTCGATAGAGCTCTTTCTGCTCTACAAAACTGAGCTAATCGTCTTTTTGAGTCATTTCATTTTTAATTACTTTTAAGGCTTAGAAATGGAATAGCCAGAAGGTAATAATCAACATTTTCGACACCTGCTCTTCTTCGTTTATCATCGAGGCTAAAAAACTACTTAAGCAGCAGGGGGCATTTGCAACGAATACGGAGAAGGTGTCATAGGCGAGTCTACAGCACGGAAATGGTTGCAAATTAAAAAAAAATGTCGAATATGTCTTCGACAACTCCCCCCCCCCCCCCCCCCCCCCCATACTGGAAAATGCTCGAAAGGAATGTCCCTATCACCAAGGAACTCTACATAGCCCAGCTACACAGCAAGAAAGAGACTATGCCCCTGAAAAGACCCCATCGACAAGGCCAAACCATACTCCTTCAAGACAACGCCAGGCCCCATATTGCACAAGTTGTCAAAGCCGCACTCCAAGAGCTCGAATAGAAAGTCCTTCAGCATCCACCGTATTATCCGGATCTTGCTCCGTTGGATTACCATCTTTTAACCTCAATATTGAAACATATGAGGGGTGTTACCTTCGACAGTAAAGATGACCTTAAAAATTGGTTCAACAACTTCTTCGATACCAGACCAAGCGATTTTTAATGGAACGACATCGACAAATGGATCGAGAGGTGGAAAGAGGTCTTAAACAGCATCGACGAATACATAATCAATTACTTGATTGTTATTACTAATGATTTACTTAAAATAAAAGTCTTTAATAAAAACGCTACGAATTTATTCCCCAACCTAATAATTTGTCTTATGTATTGTTTAGAAGTAATTGAAAGCCACGTTATTGCAAATATGAGGTATTTTGTTTAGAAATGCTAAAATAAGGAAAATAAACTTTCCGTTAAAATTATTTGAGTTAACACTAGTAAATAATGTGAAAATGCAAATTTTATACTTCAATTTTAGTTCAATATCTAATATTTAATCTAATTGAATTGAGAACATATAATTCCAAATGGAAAAATGACTTCAATGCCATAGAATTATATTTTGTAAAATAAATATATATTTGAAAAAAATATGTAAGCAAAATTTTATACTCTCTTCCGATACTGTTAGTGAAATTTACTAGTTTTTTTCATAATACAGTACAGTTTTAAATAAATAAAATTCACATTCTTCAGTGATTAGAGTTGTCGAATTTTGATAATGTGAACTTATTTATTGTAAGCCAATCAACGAGCGTTTCGAGGAAAAGGTGTCCTTTGATTGGATAACATTCCTTGATTTAACGATTAAAATGCCGACGTCCTGGCACAGGGCTAGCGCGTCTTCCCCGTGATCTAGCGTCCCGGGTTCCAGTCCCGGTTCGGGCATGGTTGTTACTCTGTGTTCTGTCTGTGAGGCGTGTGAATGTGCCCCCCTGTAAAAAGGGGTTGTGCAAGTGAATGGGTGTGTCATCTTCGTTTGAGCTTGAAGTCCGACTTCTGCCCTCTGGGTGCTCAGGGGTCTTTACCCTCAGAAGCTACTGCACCCCCTTTCCATGGGAACACGGACACGACATCATCATCATTAAAATAATTTTAAATGGAAAATCCAACGTTTCATAACTCAGATAGGTTTTTTTTTTTTCAAAAATAAATAAATAAATACAATTTTTAATACTTTTGAGTGTCAAGAATATATTTACATAATATGATTTATAGAGCCAAAAGAATATGTAAAATTTTATATTTTTTAATTTCCTCAGGAAAGAATATTTTACATTTATTATAAAAATGTATAACGTAATTATTTTAGTCATTATTAAATCCTTGAACTATATGTCACTGCTAATTGCTTTAAAATTAGATTTTTTTACATATATCGTGATGATGATGTCGTGCCCATGTTTCCACGGAAAGGGGGTGCAGTAGCTTCTGAGGGTAAAGACCCCTGAGCACCCAGAGTGTTCAGAAGTCTGACTTCCAGCTCAAATGAAGATGACACACACACATTCGTTTGCACAACCCCTTTTTACAGGGGGGCACATTCACACGCCTCACAGACAGAATACAGATTAACAACCATGCCCCAACCGGGACGCCATATCAGGGGGGAAGACGCGCTACCCCTGTGCCAGGACGCCGGCTACATATATCGTGTGCAAATGGAAACATTACCCTTTATTGATTAATCAATTGAATCACTAGAAAATATAACAAACCCCAAAGACCTAAAATGTTTAAATTTTGCAAGTGATTACATCACATGCAATAGAATTTTGAAAAGATTTTTCACAATTTTAACATAGTTTTTAATTATTTTGAAATTTTTATCAAATTTTGATGCTTTTGCAATATTTTCTGCATATATTATCGAACTTAATCAATTTTCATAAGATTATAAAATTTTTAAATTCAAATACATTAATTTAATTTTCACGAGAGAGCTTCTTCAATTTTAAATAATTCTCAGAATATTTTTTTACACAATTTCCTACATTATGTTTAATTTTTGTAACGGGATTTAAAGGTATTTTATTGCTAAAATTCTTCATTAATTTTTTTAAAGTGTTCCTTATTGTATTTAATGTTTTGTCATTTCTTTTACAAGTACATTTTCTGTTTTATTAATTTATTAAAATATGTTTCATGCAACATTTTCTCACCAAATTTGGTATCAGAAGACAGTTAATATTTATAGTCATCACTCAAAAAATGGATTTTTAGATTCATTTATTATTTTATGCTATCTATTACCCGCGATTCTGTTCGCTTGGAAATTTTGATGTACGAAAACCTATCAAATAATCTATACTTATAATAAAGCTCAATGTGTGTGTGTGTGTGTGTGTGTGTGTTGGCGCTCTACAGGCCAGACCGTTGAACCTACAGCTACCAAATTTTGTACATGCTTACCTTGGAGGTTGGGAATGTGCACCTCGGAGCCCTTTTTTCGAATTTCTATTTAGAATTTGAATTAATAAAAATTAAGCGAAATTTCGACGTTTTTCCGCTATAACTTCCGAAAATATTATTGGACAAACATGACTTTTACGTCAATTTAAAGATTAAAAAATTAGCTTTTTAATGGTATCAGTGTTTTAATGTATAACTTAAGCTTCTATTTTTAACGAATTTTTAAAGAAATATTTTAACCATGTTTTTTTAGCACGTGACCGGATAAAATAAAAGAATGACGGAAGTTCAGATTTAAAAAAAAAAAAAAACTATCATCGCAAATCAAATCTAAAGAAATACAACTTTCAGCACGGGACTGGATAAAATAACATAAATATAAAAAGTGATACATTCTAAAAAAATAAATGCAAGGCAAGGGAGTCTATGATCGTTTGCAATATCTAAATGATTAATTCAATAAATCTTCTTCATTTACGGTAAACCTGATTGAATTTAGACAGGATATGCATTGAAATCCCGACCTAATGGCATATTTATATAATCGCTTGCAATATCTGTACCATTAATTCAATATTTTTTTTTGCTTTCTTTAAACAAACATATTTAATATTTTGGCAACATCACCGAAAAAACCATTTTTAATATTTTGGAAGCATAACCGATAATTAAAACTGACTGATTTGTAAAATTAAAGAATATTATGAGGAAAACGTGTTCTTTTAGAACTTTCCGTCCATCATCTTAAAGAAATTAAACAAGACAGCTAATCAAGTCCGGCCAAATCCATTTTATTTATGGATCGAGATGGAGATAGCTACAAAAGTATTATACACATAATATTTAAACTTTTAATTTCAATTAAAATTATCAACAATCACGTGCGAACGCCAGTTGATGTAACGTATATGTCTGACTTTCCTACGCCAGTTGCGGTAATGCAGTGCAGATTAGAAATTTTTTATTTCCTTTGTTCTGTATTCTTTTACTTTAAAAGTACTTTAGAATGAATCCGAAACATCGATTCATTAACAACATTTGATTTTAAATACATCAAACGCAAAGAAAATAATCAGAATCGTTTGGAATAATGGATGGAAATTCTGCTAAGCCTAACCAGATTACTGTTGGAGGAAAAAACCCGAAGCCTTACACATATTTGGCGAAATTTGGCTTCAGCATTTTGGCGCGAAAGATAGTTTTTAATGAATAAAAATTGAACCACTCGATGAACCGGAATTGAAAGAGCCTATGTTCTGTTCCTGTCTATGATCTAACTCTGTTCTAAATTTCATCCAATTCCGTTCGGTCGTTCTGGCGTGATGGAGTAACAAACACGCCTCCATCCAAAAGTCAGAACTTTCACATTTATAATATTAGTATAGGTTTGCTTTTTTCCCATCATGCCCGTGCTAATGACACGATAAATATCAATGAAATCAAACAGACAATCACATTTTTAAAAAAGCTTTGAAAAATATAATATTCATTTTGGATTTTTATTTTCCTTCATCATTATGATTTTGCCCAGTAAATTACAGACGATAAAAATTGAAACATGCAAATGGAATTTAACACAAAAGATAAAATGAAATTTAAAAAAAAAACGTATTGCAAACGATATCGTCACATAATGTTTAAAAATAACTTTTACGAGTTTTGATTTCTTTATTTGGCACCTTGCCAAATCAATGAAATAAAAAAATATCTGAATGGATAAATGGAGAAAATCTTCGAGCATATAACTAAAATAATTAAACATCTATGAAAACGATATTTTAAGCATTCTTCTTTTAAATTAGACAAAAATGCTCAAGTAATGATATTTTTTACTCAAAATTTTCAGTATCAGAATGTCAAAAATAAAAAAGAATTTTAATTTCGTTTCTTAAAATAGTCTCTTTAAAGAGAATATTTTTGAAAAATTTTCAGAACTCATTGAAATATGTTAAAAGGGAAAAAACAAATTATTTGTTTTTTCATTTTTAACAATCTTTTCATAGCATTTTTTTTAATTTTTCGTATAGTAAATGAAAGTAATATATAAATATACTCGTCAAAAAATTTGTTTTTGAGATTTTAACTAATCACCTAGATTCTAATGTCTCTAGATTCCGAAAAATACAAATTTGAAATCATATCCATCTGTCTGCGGTAAAGATGTTTTGGGTATATCGATGAAATTTGGTACGCTACCTTTACATCAATTTTCTAGAATTCTATCATATTTTTAGCAAAATTTGTTCAGAAGAAGTCTATGATTTCGATAATCTTAATCTAAGTTAATGTGGTGATTATAAAAGGAAATCTAAACTAATATTATAAATGTGAAAATATGGATGGATTCGTGTTTGGTACTCAATCACGTCAGAGCGGCTGAACGGAATGGGATCAAATTTAGCACAAAGATAGATTATAGTCAGGAACAGAACACAGACTACACTTTATTCAGGTTCATTGAGTGGTTCATTTTTTATCCATTAGAAACTAACTTTCGATCCAAAAAGCTGAGGCCAAATCCTGCCAAAGATGAGTAGGGCTCCGGTTTTTTTCCCCCAACAAAGTTGAGGTTTGGCTTAGGAGAATTTCAGCGGATTATTTCAAACGATTCTATTTATTTTTTTGTGTTTGGTGTATTTAAAATCAAATGTTGTGAATGAATCGATCTGTTGGAATCATTCTGATGTACTATTAAGTTAGAACAGAATAAAGGAAATAAAAAAAATGTCTAACCTGCATTGCGTGGCCCCAACTGGCGTAGGAAAGTCATATATATATATATATATATATATATATAAATAAACACTTTAATCTATGAAGGCTTTCACATGTAGAGCTGTAAAACTCATCTTCCTATTTTTTGAACAAATAACAAAGACTCTTTCATCAAATATGCAGGGGATGATATTCGGAGGCACACTCACATTATGTTCGAAAAAGGAATGAGACCCCTTTCAAAAATACTTTTTTCGTTCTTCCATATACATCTCTTTTAGGAATTGAAAACATAGTTTTCCTTTTATAAAATACAGAAAGAGAAGAAAGTGTATTTTTTTATTAGAGAAACCATTTTAAATTTTTATTTGCATGTGAGTTATAGTGAAAAATCCCGATTAAAAATCATTAGTTCTTAATTATATTACGTAAAGTGATTTCAAGTAATTGAATTATATTATGTTAGATGAACTTTAATTGGAAGCGTTTGTGAAAAAAAAATGCGTTCACAAAGATAGAATATATGACCCGATCTTTCATTAACAGGATAATAATTATAAGGATAATAATAAAATTAACTGATTAGAAATAAATGGGGAAAATTAATTACTGGAAAAATATCTTTTTTAATGAAAACAATAAATTATTTCCGAAATTATGTTAGAACATTATATAATTTAATTATTCACTTAACAAATTAAACATATTTTTTGTATATTAAATTTTTTTTCATATACCAAGTATATAACGATAATGTATTGTAATCGCCAAATACTTGCCAAGGATCACACGATAGATTCAGTGAAAATGCTAGATTCATGCCAAAAATGAATATTTAGTTGCAGTCATAAGTTAAAGCCATGCAAGACAAGACATTCAAGAAAGTATTAGGGAGACCATGGTAGCTGGTTAGACTCTGAAATTTTAGGTCTATATTTAGGAAATAATTTTTTTTTCGCATTTTTCAGTAAAATATAACTTTACAGCTTAGTGGGATATTTTAAGTAGAAGTAGTGAAATATAACTTTAACCATTATAATCAACATATTTAATAATGGTCAAATTCTCTGCATAATCTATTTTTCAATTTCCAATATTAGTCACTCACTCTTAATGCATATATATATTTATACATCTTGTTCAAATTGTCAGTCGTTGATACAATATTTTTTATTCGTCCACTCGATTTGAAATACATTTTTTAAAACTGGTAGTGGTTGGCACTCGAATTTAATACAGTTTTTTTTTTCAAATATTAATTTTTTTTTAATTTAATTCATTTTTAATGCTTCAAATAGAATTTTAGCAGTTTGTGATGAAAATTGAAATCAACGGAAAATACCTCAATCGGTAAAATGCGAACATTTCAGTATTTTTCAAATGAAGATGAAGAATGCAATTTCAATTTCAATCCTTTAATGATACTTTTTATTATTTTTTATAATTATTTAATAAAAGTAACAAATATAATTTTTCTTTGTTGACCTAAACAGCAATCCGTGTTGGCTCATGGCAGTCAATAGGTCCTCCAAGTTCCCATAACAAAACGATACCTCTTTGAGTATTGAATCAGGGATGAGTCGGTCTCTGATTTGGATATAAATTCTGACTTGCGGATGGATGAATGAGTTCAACCACCCCCTCAAAAGGGTTGTGTCGCGTGTGTTCGAGAAAAGTCCTCCTTTCACCTGAACGGTGCTCGTTAACAACGAACGGCGCACACTTCTGCCTTCATTCGAAAACCCCGCTCATTCGGGCTTGGTATGACCAAGTGGCATTAGTCAACAAAAACAAACTACAAGTGATTTTTTTTCTCTGCTATTTTACTTTTTACATTAATTAGACGTGCCTATAACAGTGAGCCCCGTTGGAAATCGTCAATTAGGGGGGAGGATGTTGAGAAAAATGCAAGATTACAAAAATAAAAACATTGTGCTCTCTAATTATTCTGTAAACTCTTGAAAGGGGAAATTGATTTCTCAGAATTGTTTTACATTCTAGTACGCGAAGGACACAAAACAAAAATATTATGACCATGACAAAAATTAAATCTCGAAATTTAAATGAATATCTACATCCAAAAAACACATTCATAAAAACATAATGGATATGCATTACTGGAATTTTGTGAATCCATTTGGGAAAACGATAATTTGATAAATATGTGGGCTAGATGGAGGAAATTTGGAATGTGGTTCTTTATGTCAAAACTATAGATTTTTATAAAAATTAGTTCAAGTGCATTCAGAGGAGAAGGATTACTACAAAACAACGAGATCTAGCAAATAGAATTTCGCACACAAATTTAGCATCAAAATTGTAGATATGTGTCAAATTTAGAATCAAACTCATCAAAAGTTTGCACATCTTTCTTGTAACCCATGTAAAGGTAGAGATAGATTCACCAAATTAATTCACATAATTAATTATTACGTTAAGTTTAGGTGATAATCAATAACTAGGTTAGGTTTAGGTGATAACTAGGTTCACATATACATATCTGCTTAAGAATATGAAAATAATTTCAAGTTTTATCATATAAAGTGTAAATTCTAAAAATTTTGAAAAGATTTTTATCAGATCTTGAACTTT
>JAPMOQ010049511.1:0-41940 GCA_026543055.1 Argiope trifasciata
TGATAGGGGTGTTACTTATGAAACGAAACTACAACTGCACACATAAGTAGTAACAGGGGCAGTAACAACCTTAAAATTTGCAGGTTCCAAACTGGAAAGCAATTTTTATCAGTACTTTATTATTATAATTAAAAGCAATCTAACAGTCTAATACTACCATTTATCTTTGCAATTAACCCTCTGAGCGTTTTCATTTTAAGAGTGAAACCTCCGAAAAGTGAAGGAAGTAGGAGTAATATTCTGTCGTAAAATCGCATCGGTTTTTCTAAAGAGCTGTACGGCAAGCGCTAGAGAATTTTTTCGACCTCTCCGCTTCTTCCTGGGTGGTCAACACGCCTTCGGGTATGAGCAAATGACCGCTCATTCATGTCAGATCTTATTGCTTTCCGTTTATTCCGAATGACTAAAAGTCAGCTGGTTTCTAGGAATAGTGTTTGGGAAGACTGTTCTTTTGCCTTTTAACATCGTTTAGCTGATAATATCGTTTTCTAAATCGTTGCAGCAGAGTATAAATAAACAGAGGGTTTCGCTTAATATGCTAGGTATTTCAGCACAGACATTTTCATCGGTCTCACTATAAAATATATTCAAATTGAGTCTCTATACATACATACTATATATATATATATATATATTCAAAAATAATGAAGGATTAAAATTGCATTCACATTCCTTTAATATTCTTTCAAATAAATCATAGTTATATTTTTGTACAGAGCAATCAATATTTGAATAGCATTTGTCTAGAATTAGAACTTATCAGTCAGTCTGACGTGTAGATAACAATATATATATATGACCAATATGTCATTTTTTAGAAAAAATAGTCGTCTTCTTTTATTAAAAAAAAACATGCAAGTCAGTAAATTGATTGGATTGCTTAAAAAATATAGAATTTTAGAGTCAAATAATTTTCTACTCATGTACTAATATCTGGGAGTATGTATCATGTATTAATATCGTGATAAAGGCTCTAAAATATCTCATAGCTATTTTTCAAAATTGAATATTGTTTTTAATAATTATTTTTTATTGAAGAATAATGCCTTTTTTGTTTTTGATAGTTTCAAAATAATTTCACGTTAAAACTTCGTGAAATATACCAGAGCAAGCGCAGTTTAAATGTCCTTATTTAAAATTTATTTTTGAAGATATAGACTGGTTTAGTCATTTTAAAATGTTTTAGAAACTTATTAAAATTATCGACATTTTTGTGATTTTTTTCCCTATCTATTTTCACTATTTTGTGTGCACATTTAATGAAACTGTTATCTTCAAAGGTAGCTGGAACAAACATACGATTATTTTAAAATATTATACAGGAGTATTTTATTCCTCATAAATTGCGTTCTTCATAAATTCCTCATAAATGTTCTTTAAAATAATACAATGTACAAAAATTAATTTTCGTCTATTCTAAAAAAAAAAGAACCACTATTTATTTGTTACTATTTCTGCCAGTTTTATCAAATAGTGTAATTGACAAGAGTTTCAGTTATGCTTACATCTTTTTATAAAATTGACTGTGGAAAAGTAATTGATGATTTAAATAACTGAAATTAAACTTGTGAAACATATATTGCATTAATGTAACTTTGCAACATTTCATTTTCTTTCTCTAACTAATGATCGCTAGGAGTAGAAATAATCACCGAAAACTTTTTTTTTACAATAATTCATGCCGATGGGTTATTGTAAAAAAAGGAATAAGCATCATGCTTTGGTAAAATAATACATGACGATGCTTTTAATAAAGAAATAAGCATCTAGGACCCTTTACAAATACAGAAATGAATTAAGAAATTTTATGTCTTAGAGTTACATTTGAAATTAAGTTTGAAAGCTTTAATTGCTTGAAAGAAATGTTTTTATTTTTATTGATTATCTCCGTAGGCACAATAAAAGAATCAAATTATATAAGTAAATGGATTTAATGAAGAGATAATGATATTCGTATTTCAGTGTTATTGGGATGTATAAATTTTACAAATAATTGCCAGCGTATTTTGAAAACTCCAGAAAACCAGCATTCTAGAAAAAATTACAGTAAAGAATTACATTAGAAATAATTACAGTGTAAGCAATTACTTTATGCTTACGATTATTTTATGCTTATTACGCTTATGATAGAAATATGCTCTGTTGTATCTAGAATCATTGGCATTAGCCTTAAATCGGTTTTGAAATACACAAAAATATTTTTTCTTCATCATAGGGCAAAATAGGAGAAGGAAAGAATTTCTCAAAATGAAAATGAAGTAAAAAAATGCATTTTCTTTTTCTTTCGAAATTGGAAAATTATATAGAGCAGACGATCATTGATGACATACTTAATGGGCTAAAGTTTTAATCTATACTTATAATAAAGCTCAAAGTGTTTGTGTGTGTTGGCGCTCAACAGGCCAAACCGTTAGACCTACAGCTACCAAACTTGGTACATGCATACCTTGGAAGTCCGAAATGTGCATCTCGGAGCCCCTTTTTTCGAAATTTTACTTAGAATTTGAACTAAAGATTAGCGAAATTTAGAGGTTATTCCGCTATATCTTCTGATAATATTATTGCACAAAGATGATTTTAACATTAACGTAAAGATTAAAAAATTAGTTTTCTAATGATACCAGTATATATAATTTAATCTTCTATTTTAAACGAATTTTTAAAGAAATATTTTAACCATATTTTTTCAACAATATAATTTGGACAAAACAATGACATTTTATAGCAAACGATAAACGAGCAAAGGGAAAAAGTAGCTTTTATTAAACTGTTGCCATCGTAATGACAGAAGTTCAAATTAAAAAAATAAATTAACTATAACTGCAAATTAAATCGAAAAAAATGTAACTCTCACCACGTGATTGGATTAATAAATATTAAATATCATGTTTCCTAAAAAAATTAATGCGATGCAAAGGTTTCTATGATTGTTTGCAATATTTATATCATTAATTCAATAAATCTACTTTTTGTTTGAAGTAAACATGATTGAATTGATACTGGATACGCCACGCATTCGAATTCGAAACAAATGGCTAATTTCTAAATCATTTGTAAAATGCACACATAGTACTGATAACTTGGTCTAAATAATTACAATAAAAAAATAATAATTACACTTTATGTAACTTGAGTCAAAAAATGCATTGATGAGTAACTGTTATATATTTTCATACTTTGCTCTGAGACTCTCATATTTAACATAATATTTTAAGCAAAAGTTGTTGCATCAATCAATCTTCTAAATCAATCATTAATGTTGGCTGATTTATATAAAAAGGCTGATTTATCTATAAAGTATTATTATTAAAACTTTTTTAAATCTTTTCGTCCACCAATTTCATGCCAATCAATGTTCGGAATCACTCCAAGGCTGATAATCAAATGAATATGTGTTTGCGTATGAGAATGAATGTGTGTGTGTGTGTGTGTGTGTTACTGTTCTACACACCAGGCCATATGACCTAGAGGTACCGCACTTGATGTATTCATATTTACTTTAGAGGATGAAAATATTCGGAAGGCGGAATTTTTTAGGGGAACTTTAATTAATTAAAATTACGCTAATATTTTTAATTTTTCTGCGATAATTTCCGCAAATATTACAGTGTAAAATTGTTTTTTAAATCGTCTTAAAAATGACTTTTTACATGGTTACCATTGTTTTAATTTATAAATTCAAATTCTATTTTTAGTGATTATTTTTAAGAAATATTGTAATCATATTTTCTAACAATTAATTTCCCACACAATGAAAGTAAAATTTAACCTGCAAGATCACGTTAAGAATGTACCAGTGATTGCCGTCACTTTGACAAAAACTCAAACTGAATAATTAAATTAACTCTTATTGCAAATTAAACCGAGGATAGTGTGATGTACAGCAAGTGTTTAAAAAAGAAGCACAATATTATGGAACAAATATAAAATGTGATATTTACACAATTCCATGACAGCTTATTACGAATTAGAGATATATAATGCAATGAACAAATAATCGTGAGGCTTCTATAATAATATGAGTTATGTGCCTTTAAAAGTTAAAACATATTTGGCTGAGAAGTTATAAAGATAGGAAGACACATAACTATTTAATTGAACAGTTTAGAAAGCATTACTCATGGCGGACCAGCTGGTCACCAAAGGCGGCTAGTATGAAATAAAAATTGACATAAATGGTCAAATGATTGGAATAGGTAGAATACCTAAAGGTTTTGGAAGTAATTCCAACATAAAACGAATTAAATGAATATAGTGAGAAGAAATATCTGTACATTTTTCATATTTTTTAATTAGACGGTGATAAGGCACAGGCGATCATCGAGGATATATGTATGGTCATTAGCTCTCGCATAAAACAAAAATTAATACACAGTTGACAATATTATTTATATAATAGACTTAATATTTATATAATTGATAATTGACTTAAAAATAAAAAAGTGTTTTTCAAATTTCAGTTCAATATAGCATACTAGATAAGGCTTAATCCCTTTTTTCAACCCTTTAAAGCCCTTTATTAACCTTTTTTTAACTTCTCATTTCATTAGCTAGGGTTAAAAAGGTAGAGCTTTCACAAGAAATTATTCCAGTCAAAAAATTTGACAAACTTTTAATTTCTTTCTTTATCGTAATTTTCCTTAATTAATTGTAATTAATTTAAATGTAATCTTATCTTCAGATATTAGATTAAACTTCCTGATGGGAAATCTACATGCGTAAATCTGTATGTAAAAATCGTGTATGATACACCAAAATGGAAGCATCGAGATAAATCAAAAGTATCATGCAATTTTATCCAAATGTAGTTTTCTATTAATTTTAAAATATATATAATCAGACAAAGGATTAATTATTTATGAGTGTCTATTCTTGATTATTTGAATAGTCATTTAAAATCACACACACACAAAATAGATAAATGAAATGTACGTTGGTTTGACATTCTTATAGTAATTATGTCGAATTTTTGCGATAATCTAAAAGGACAGGAAGAGGCACAAAATTCATACTTGATTGCAAAATCTAATCAAAATGTACTTAGAAATAATTGCTTTTAATAATAATGATGATGATAATAATAATTGTTTTCTTGTTTGGGTCTGACAACTTTTAAGGTTGATCCTGAACCAATGTGTGCAGTTTATGATGTTTTCTTCAATAAGTAACGGCCCCATCAGCAACAAAATCTCAATAAAGTAACGTAAAGTCATTTATTTGGTACGAGTAAATAACAGGCTGTAATTTCAAGACATAACTATGAATACTGCACTTCTAGATATTCAATTGCATTTTTATTAAGGAATTTAACTGCAAGATTTTACATTAGAACGTCCTTAAAAACGTGTAATTAAGACACGCTATACTTTGCACAAGATTAATGAAAAGCTCTTTCATTTATCCTATCATATTTTAACCTCTATCGAAGAGTGCTATTAGCATATCTACAAAAAGAAAAAAAAAACTGCTTCAGAGAACTGTAAAATAAGCACAGAATTCTTGAACTAAATATTGATTTCTTAGAAATGTTTTATAGATCCACAATTTTATCCAAGAAAAATATTCTAAAAATATCTAAGAAATATAAAAATCATTCTAAAAGTCTTCTTTGATAAACTATTGAAAAAAAATATCTGGAGATGGATTTCGAGGTTAAGACTTTTAGAATATGATCCATTTCTTAATATTCGTAACAAAATTAATCAAACGCTGAATTAATTTTATTTTGCAATTTGCTTTCATCTACATCAAGGTATATTATGATTAAATATTAATAATTTTCTGAGTAGAAATAATTCTTAATTTTTTTTTATGAATTTGAATGAAATTCTTTTATTCAGTTTATTCAATTATTCTATTCAAAAATTTAAAAAGGGGTCACATCATTAATAAGAATGACGCAGAATTCCATGTTTTTACACAATATAGATCTGATAAGAGAAACAATATAATAATTTATTTTATTATATTCATAGAAATTTAGACTTCTTTAAAACGTAAAACTCAGTTGCATCTGCTTACTTTATGAAAAATAATTAGCCGTAGAGATTAGCGTAAAAAGTATAAATTTGCATTATAAAAATAGTTTAACTCAGAATGAGAAATATATTTCATACATTAACCATATATCGAAAGCAATTTTTCAAATATATCCTTTTCTAGTTCTTAGTGCTTCTATGCCATGTTTAATCACAAGTAAGCTAAAACTGCATTAAGAAAAAAAAAATAATTTAATGGAACTTTGAAACAATATTTTGATTAAAAAAGCTATATCAAAGAAATCCTACGGAAACTAAACGCAATTTAAACTTAAGTCCGCATAGAGCTATTATGTGACATACTATTGGGGAACTGTTTCTGTTCCTCTTTTCTTGAACAAGCCCTTTCCTTTCTCACCCCTCGTTTTTTCCTAACGCCTTTTCATTACAATGACGTATGCCTAAAGGAATCTCCGGACCCTCAGATCCTGCGACATTCTTAAATGGTAGTAAAGAATTCATTGTGTTGACTCCCCTCCAAGTCATAAAGAGGGCAACACTTGAGGGGGTGAGCACGGCGTTAAAATGCGGGCAAAACCGTCTTGGAACAGTATACCCCCTACGTCATTTTCCGTGTAAAAGGAACGGCCGTTCTTCCTTACCCTACGTCGAAATACGTGCAGCGCCCTTTTAAGACATCTTGGTGCTACGTCGATATACGTGCGGAACCCTTAGAGGGTTAAGGTAAAGATCAATGATAGTGTTTACCTCTCTACTTTCTCTTATGGTTATGTTTATGCAGTGCAGCGTATCCGTATTTCTTTATACTGTTAAATAGAATCAAGTATGCATGAAGCACATCTTCCTATCTTTTTAGATTGGAGCGAAAATTGGATACATGTTTGTAATAATGATGTCAAAGCAAAGCAATTTCATTTATCCATTTTTTTAAATGATTAATCAAACTCTCATGAATAGACAGACTGACGAATAATCACTCCTTTTACAAATTATATTAAAAAATTTAATACAATTATATATTTTGATAAAATTACAGGATATATTTAACTTATCTAGTTGCTTTTGTTTTTAGGTATCATGTTCACTTATAACCGATTCTGCAAATTTTTAGTTTATATTTAAAATTTTGACCAATAGATATGTCATCAATAATCACCTGCTCTCCGTACTTTTTAAAAGAAAATTTTAGACATTATAAACTTACCTAAATTTATGTGGAATAAAATACTCTTGCATAATATTTTAAAAGTGGCGGAAATAAGCGAGAGAAAAAATTGCTATAAAATGTTGATTGTTTTAAGTTGTATTAAGATTTTAAAATCACTAGAAAAGTACGCAACAAAAATAAATTCTGGATAAATATATTTGATATGCATTTACATTGGTACAATTCATAAGGTTTTGAGTTGTATATTTCATTACTTGGAATCATTTAAAAACGAAAATGTAATTATTTTTTAATAGAGAATAATGATTATAAACAATATTGAATTCTGATAAAACAGCTACGAGATGTTTTAGGACCTGGATAATTAATATCTAAATGGCCAATTATGAGACTCTAATACATTTTTTTTACCTGTCCAACCAATTTTCTGACTAATTTTTGCTAAAAATACCCAGCAAAAGTTAAGAAAACAATTCTCCGTGCAACGATTCGCAAAATGATGTTATCAACTATCGGGGTTTGACTAAACAGAACAGTCTTCTCATTCACTATTCTTAGAATCCCTTAGACTTTGAAGTAGAGCACAATAAACGAAAGCGATAACATTTGACTTGAATGAGCCTGTCCTACCCTTAGGGACTCTTGACCTCTTGTAAATTGGTTGAGTGGCATTTGCGCTCCACTAGTTAACCCCCCATGTCATTAAAAGATAACATTCACGCTCAGGATTGTCACATTATAATCGTTATCTTTGCATGAAAGATTTAGCGATTTTACAACGAACGTCAAATGGTAATCACAGTTCAGAGTAATAATAATACTCCATGTCCTTGAAAATGAGACGAAGCTTCCATGGGAAAACGGCTGTCTACCCTTAATTGCGTTTTAGACTAGAGTTTAAAGTAATAAAGGAAATGTGAGATATTTCATTTTAAAAATTTATGATAAGGGAACACGATTATAATTTTCTCGCACAGAAGGCATTAATAATTTTGATGTGCGTTATACAAATTCACCTAATAAAGTGAAGTTTAATTTTTATTTTTATGGGGATTTTAATCTCTACATCTCTTACTGTTTAACTTTTTTTAACAAAATGAAAATAAAACAACTTAGAAACTGCTTTAAAGTGAAATTTAAGTGGGTATCAGTAATGCTTAGTTCTTTCAATTTGTATTTATGTATTCTTGTATGTATACATCCTCCCTAAGCTTTTACTTCAAATGAGCTAATGTATTTTTTATGTTAAAATTTTTCAAATAAGCTGTTTTTTGCAAAATATTAAGCGCTTTGTCTGAAATAAGATAGGAATCGTATTAATAATTCAGAAAATAAATACTGATTAATTTTCAGAAAGAAAAAACATTTCTATAAGAAAATGTTGATAATTACTGATATTCCTTCAAATTTGAAATATGTTACCTCATTTTCTAGCTAATTTACCGTCAGACAATTATACACAATCCAATGTACCATCAATCGACATGTAAATGCATCTATAGTTCTTCATTAAAACGTTTAATTCTCAGATTCAGTATCATGATCTTAAGTTTTATTCGCAGGTAATGTAGTAACAAATTTCTGCCTATTTTCTTAAAAGTGCTGTCAACGATTTATTACTAATTTTCAATTTGTCTTAAATCTATATATGAAAGAAAGCTAAAAATAAAATATCTTACTTTACATTTTATTCGTTCTTTTTTCGCCCCTAAATTTTTTTGCCAAAACTATAGATTTATATAGATTGACAAATTAGAATAGTAAATATTTAAATATTAGGCATTAAGATAAAACTAATTTTGCAGCTATGTTAGCATGGTTAGTCACTTTTTCTTCTTCTAATAAAACATCAAAAAGTTGCCCTAAGAATTTTTTTTTAATATTGCATCTAAACACTTCGAATTACAAAATTTCCTTAAATAAGGTAGGCAATTGTACGAAAATTAATTTATATATATCCATCATAATTTCAAGTATTAATTAGTACCCATTTTCTCTTATTTTTATCTTACGTACAAAATTTCACGTTTCTATCCAGAAAATTTTGAGAGATATGCTTAGTTTTAAATTTCGAAATAATGGTCAAAAATGTGTTAATTTCGGAATGCAACTTGTACATTATCCAATCATTATGACTTCAAAAAAATTAAGAATCGCGCATAGCATTGTTTACTTTCATTGTTCGACAGTCACACAAGGTCTTTATAAAGAAAAGAAACTTTTAGTTATGATGACGATTTATTTTGTAAGCAATCGTAATGCTTTTTTCAAGTTTTAGAAAAATACAATGTCGTTTTCAGTTCCAAACATTTTAATGGGCTTTGTGGTATAGCTATTAAAAATTGTAGGAACAAACGAAGAGAAATAGTGAGAATGAAGTGTCATATATGTGATGAAAAAAATTTACATTTGCCTATATTTTTCAGGTTACCTTTTTGTTAGATTAAGGACAGGTGGTCCAGTGCTCAACATTTTAAAATAGACAAGGTTGAGAATACTTCAACTTTAATAAGTGGCATTCATACAGAATGTAAGACCGACATCTAAAATCAAACAAATAGGTCATTTCTAATGCAAAATCATAACTTTTTTTTTCTTTCTAATAATTGGTGTTTGGTGAGACAAATGTTGCTTTGATAGAAACATTAATTTAAAAAAAAGTAACGTTTGGAAAAATGAAGACAATTCATAGCCATTGGCAGTTTTTTGTTCGTTTTTAGAAGTTCTTGAGGTAGTCTAATTTTCTACAAAAGTAGATAGTATAGTAACGATATATTCAGTTAATTTTATTGGGATTATAACTGAAATAAATAATGAATTAACTTTGTCTATGAATGTTTGATAAATCTTCGTTGATTCATTTAAAAAAACCGGTCCTCGTGTCCCATGAACTCAATCACATATGCCGAAGTATTATTAAGTAATTCTGCATAGGTATTGGAAGCGTTAATTTGGAACAAATTTTTAAACACTTTAATTAATAGAATACTATTCAATTTTTGAAAAATGTAATCAAAATTAACAAATATTATATGTTTTAGCAAAGTAAGAATGTAATTTAAATCGCTTGAAATTAAGCAACAAAACATATCCTTCGAGAGAACATTTTACTGGCCATAGTTTAGTATTTATTATAATATAATTTTATTTATAGATAAAACTAAGTTGTTTTTTTGGAGGGGAGTTGGAGGGGGTTAAAGTTCCTCTAAAAAGAGCTTAAATTGGAATTAAAATCATTTCCTGAATGTGGAGAGGTCTATTGTAGTTTTCAAGAACCAGTTATAAACATTATCATTATTTGAAATTAGAAAAGACTAAAACAAAAAAAAGTAGTAATTAATAAAAAAATATTAATTATTACTTTTTTTCTTTTGTCTTTTCTTCTCCAAATAATAGAAAAATCAGGGCTGTGAGCTTTTATATTTTCAGGAACAAAAGAATGAAAAAGGAAATGCTACAGTTCATAAAATATCAATCTTGAGTTCAGATTCTCTATACTGATACCTAATTTCCCTTATTGAGCTTTAAAAATTTAGTGGTGTAATTTGTGGAATCATTTTCTTTATCTGAATTGATGAAACAATTTTAATAAGCTATTTTTTATTCTATATTAAAGAATAGTATAATAAATAGTAGTAGTATCTCTCAGAAAGTTTATTCCATTTTTAAAGGCAAATAAACTACAAAAAATTACTGTTTTTCCTTTATCAAAATTATTTTACAATCAATTTTCATTAAAAACTATTTAGGGGATTCAAATATGACAAATCTTCCTTAGTTCTGCTATTTTGAAAATACTCCTATTAAATTAAGCAAATTCAAACTAAATTATTTCTTAATTAATATATACCATTACAAAAGAAACAAAATCTTAAAAAAATGATAATTGTGTGGAAAGCAATAATCAATCCATTTATTGATCAATTACATTAGATTTTTTTTGTTAATTTATATAGCTGTATCATTAAAACCTGAATTTGAAGTTAAAACTTACGTCTTTTTGTAGTCTAAAAATTCAATTCCCTATGTATTAGATTTCCTATTCTATCTAAGATATAAGATTTCGTAAGTAAAACTGTTCTCTTTAGACATCTGTTTTCTTTATTTGTAAAGTATTATTATCTATCCGACATCTTAAGACATTTCTCTGATAAAAGCAGTATTGATTATGTAAATAGAATCAAAATAATTTGAAATATTTTTTAAAAGAATATTTCGCAAAAAGGTGAGTTGAAATAAACAAAAGTAGGTTTTTTTAAACTAACTAATGTATTGAAATAAAAAATTAAAGGAATTCTTGAAACCTATTTATTATTTGCTATTATATATATCTATTACAATTTTACTTCTACTAAAATGACAGTAAACATGAGTACTATTGAGATTAACAATTTTTGGCACTTTTATATCTACAACAATTATTATTAATTATTATTATAAAAATCTGACACATCTATAATTTTTAGCGCCTAGTTTTCACACATTATTTCAAATTCATTTCGGTTATATTACAAATATTTGACTAATTAACAATTATTATAGAGGTTTGCTATTTTAAAGTTATGTGTCTATAGTTTTTAGCGACGTTTTCAAAGTTATTTAATTCTTTTTGACTATATTACAATCAGGATAGATATTAAATGAATTTTTTTTTCAATTTTTTAGTATAAAGTATAACTTTACATTGAAAATATCCAAAGAAGTTTTTCACTGATTTTTTTGAAAATTTCAAACTAATGAAATCCATTTTTAGTGGGATATGAAGCGATATTGATTGCAGTTCACCCACAAGAGTTTTTGTTATTTATTTTATTTGCGAAGGTCTTGTAGTCTTAGTTAACTAAATATGTATACAATTTTAACATAAAAAATGCATTAGCTCATTTCAAGTAAAACCAAAAAGCTTTTGTAAAAATAATAAATCGTTCTTTTTTTAATTATATATTTTTTTTTAATTTCTATCTAAAAAAATACAATTTTGCCTGTTTTGAATAAAAAGTTATTTGTTAGTTTTAACAAAGTTTTGTTTTTAAATCAAATGTCCCTTTTGGCAAGAAAACACTTTTCAGTGTTTCAACACAATCTGTCTTAGAATCTATCTTTTGAAAATATCAGAGTTAATAGATAAGTACATTTTTTTAAGGTTCTGAATGACAGAATGTGTAAGTGTAGGAATCGAATGTTCCAAATTAAATAATTTCGTTCTTGCCATATTCCTAAATGAAATCAAGCCGAACTTTTACTAGTTTTCAACTAAAATTTTTGGGTTTATTCCTCATACAAATTTTTTTAATGCTTTTCTAATTCAAAGAATTTGATCTTGAAGAAACTGAAGTACCAATTTGAGAATAAGTTCCTCATATTTAAATATTATTTGTTTAATTTATATTTTGTTTAAAAAATCTACAGCTTATTTGAGTGATTTATTAATGACGTACTGAATGCAGAAATAGTAAAGTAATTAATGAATAGAATAAGGTACATTAATCACGAACAGAACCTGGTATAAATCCGAAATTAAATTTAATAATGTAGTGAAAATTTAATTTGCAATGAGCATTTTATTTCTATTTTCAAGCCATTGTTCATTTGATTATAATCATTGCGCCCTCACGATTCCTATTACTTCATAATTTTCCAGAATGAGCCGCTAAAACGTAAGATTTTTTTTTCTTTTCAAATTTAATCTTTACAAAAGTTTTGAAACTGTTCCTATGACATCATTTGAAATTGTAGAAACATTTTCCAAATAGTTTTAGAGAAATATTATTCCGAATTAGTATTAGTTGCAATGTATATAAAGTATCTGATATGTCACATTTTTCAAATAGTTTCCTAAGTATTTTCAAGTGCTCATTAAAGTACTCATTCATTCATCTTGGAAATCTTGATGATGTCGTTAGTCTTGATTTCCATCAAATATAGCATATCATGTGAAAGATTTGTACATCATGTTATTTAAATAAGCCATTAAAAAGTTCTTATAAATTTTAACTGAAGTTACTGTTTAAAACTGTTACTACTGTTAGGAGATATTTTTTCTGAACGTTAAAAAAGTAACGACGGAACGTCATGGTAAAACACCAAAATTGATTTCAATTTATTTTCTATAAAAATGAAATGTTAGAAATTTTTTTCTCAATTTTATTTTGAATTTTTTAGAAAATCTATAGAGAAATTGTCCCGAAAACGGAAATTTTGTCTTTGGAAAGTTAATCTTTTAAATTTTAATGTGACACAGCATTTGCCAATAGGCTTTTTCGATTGATTAAGTTTAAATTAAGATTTAATAATTAAAAAATTAACAATTTTGAAAAAGATTCTAACTATTGAATATCTATTGGTGAAGAAGTAATTATTTATGTACCAAATTTTATAAATCTGGGATCAGCTGTTTATATGTAGTTACTTTTTTTGGTGATTTTTGTTTCTCGCGATTTACAAAAAAACGAATTTAGCAGTATGTCTGTAATATAAATATATTACAATTTTTAATTCGGAAACTGTAATTTATTGTACAGCGAAATAAATCAAACACGAAAAATTAAATGAAATTAATTTAAATACAAATAATCAAATTAAAACATGAAATTCCTCTCAAGACTATGCTGCATTTAAAAAAAAGAAAATTGTAACATTCTTACGTCAAAAATCAAATTTTAACAAACAGTCTTTCTTAACAGAAAATCTACCAACGTATTCATGTTATCAATTTTGAGGTAAAGTAGATAAATAAATAAATAAAATAAATTCCTTTTTTTATTTTTTGAAAGCGTTTCACGTATTTTAAAATTGTTTAATAGCAACATTTTTCGGAAAAAGTTGCTCAGAAATATTTTTATAAGCAAAATTATGTGAGAAAAGTGTTAAGACTTTTTTTTCTCATTTTCCCTATTTCAGCCATTTAACGATAAGGAGTTCATTGATGAGGGCTAAGTGCTTTTACGGTAAGGGGGGGGGAGTCCACTTAGTAATCTTATCTTATCATAAAGTAATCTATCACTGTCTAAAAGGTCATTAACGATGGGGTACGGCACCGAAAAAAAAAACACGAGTGGAATATGCGCTCCACGCCAAATTTTTCTACCAAAGGTAATAAAATTCCAGTAAACCTACAAATTGGGGGTAGGAAATGATAATTGGAGCGCAAATGCCACAATCCCTGTAAATTTGAGGGAACACAAAAACTCGTTTGCAGTGCTTCTCGTTTGAAAAACCGATGCGTTTTTGACACAGGATTCGCATTCCTAGCTTTTCAGAAGTTTCACATGTAGAATGAAACCTTCCAGATCGAAGATGGTAATCTAATTAAAAGAAATCTCCATGAATCTCATGGCATCTACATAATTTTCAATAAAAAAAGGATCTCTTTTACAGAATTTTTTAAATAATAAATCGGACAATAATTTAATTTAATTTAACAACAAAAAAAAAGAGTATCATTTAACATATACTTTCCCTTCAAATATCCGGTTTAGTCAGTGTCAATAAATGATTAATAAAAAAATTTGAAAAAAAATAGATTAAAGCAAAATATAATAAATAGAAAAAAAGTTTTTTTTTCCTTTTTTTACTACAAAAAGCTAAAAATCTTTTTATATATTTTAAGCACAAAATTAATTAAATCATTCCTGATGACTGTCATAAAAAGCACAAAATATCGAATTATTTATTAATTTTTTTTACTGGAAAATGTCTCATTGATCGGCTGAACGTTTTTCAACGACTTCAATCCTCCTGAATTCTGATACAATTAGTTGACGAAACTGCATATCAATGATTGATAACCGATTGCTGCCCAAAGAAAGTATTTGGTCTTGAAATCCTACAGAGAATATCTGCTGGAAACCTGAAATTGTTTCAGACCAATGATATATGTAAAGACGCTGTTATTGCCATAAAATTTCTTGTTCTGTCATTTTCGGTTTCGCTTATAAGTTTAAATAGAGATGTGAATTTCCAAGCTTATTATTTCTATTACTTAGTACTGTTTATTCAAAAAAAAAAAAATTTAAAAAGAAAAAAAAATGAAATTTCTTTTACACAACAATGCACAGAAAACAAGTATTGGCATTTTGCATACTAATTAATAAAAAATTTGGGAGATTAAAAACAAAACAATGACTGTGAAATTCTTTTATAAGTTAGATTCGTAAGACATTTGGATTTATTTTTTGTTTATGGAATACTATGAAGTGTTAGAAATGATGCCATCTTAAATGAATAACTTTTTTAAATCAATTTTTCATATAGAATTAAAAAGTCAATTTTTCTATAAGAATTAAGATTTAAAATGTGAAAGCAGTAGAAAAGTATTATTTAAAGTAAAATTTCGTCCGGCCACTTTTCCCTCCCCCCCCCCCTTTTTTTAAGTGTGTTAAATATGAAACAAAGCAAAGTTTCAAAATGCTTGCTGATTGAAAGCGGCGTGTGGATAAAAGGTTTACGGAAAATCAGCAGATAATTTGAACTTGGGAGGTCCGTCCTTTATTCGCCCTTCCCCTGAGTTACTGGGTCCCTTACCACCTTTTATGACTCGACTTCCGGGAAAAAACACTATCTGAAAAGAAGGATCAGTATCTTACGCTTAAATAGGCAATTACTAAACACACGTGAAGACCAATATGTTTTTCCCTCACCAATTTTTCTGATATTTGCAGTTTTATTTTGTTTTCGCCTTCTCAAGTTTTTGTTTGAAATAAAAAAAAAATGTTACCAGAATAATCTTATTTTATTGTTAACCACATCTTAAATTGATAATTTTTTAAGAATGTCTTAAAAACTGATGCAGATATATTCGATTCACAAATCTTGATTATGATTATTGTAGATTTAAATTTAAAATATAACTTAGATGACTTAGTGTAAAAAAAATTAATCAAGCTAAAATGCAAGATTTATGGAGACTATATGATTTTATGCAAAAAAGAGAGTTAATAAAGCAGTCTTAAAAAATGTATTTAAATGATAGATAGATACTTATTAATAATAGTATTTGTTGCTTGTAATATGTTGCCATTGCATATATTCTAGAAGTTCCGATTGAATGTTGCCTCAAATATTTTCAAATGCTTTAAATCACACTAGAAAGATCACTTAAAGCAAATGTCTACACATTAAAACTGGGAATTTAACCTATGGAAAAATTGTGAAAAAAGCTAAACTCCTAAGCACTTCTACAATAAACTTGTAGAATAAGGTTATTAATGAAAAAAATTTTAAATATTTAATAAGGTCTTATTTTAATGAAGAAGCAAACATACTATTCGCAGCATTTTAGTAAATATTATAAAACAATGTGTTAGTAAAAATTAATAAAAACGGAGAGCAAATAATTAAGATTTTTATTCATTAACGGTTATAAAATATTCTAATAATGCAATTTTTTCGGTACTATGAAATTAAATCAGCTCTATTTATTCTTAAAAATGCACACACAGACGCATAAGACAACTGATAGAAGTTTTTAATAGTAGAGCAAAACATAATATCATCCCATATAAAAATTATACAAATACATACACATCTTTTGTTTGTTTATTTGTTTCAAGAATTAAATATTTACCCCTAATTTCGGGGAATAATTTTTAGAATCCAATATCATAACAATGTTTTGATTTACTTAAATATTTTTTTTTAAAATTCCCAACCGTATCAAGAAAAAATTATATATACCTCTGGATGGTTAAATAATCTGAGTATGGCTTTTCTAAAATTTATCTCTATTACACAAAAGATTACTTAAAAAAATAGTACTTTAAAAAAATAAATGGGCTTTTTTAACTCTCCTTTCTTCCCAGCTGTGGGGGGTTAATCACCTAGGGGGGGAATGGGTTTCTAAACAATTTCGTTATCTTATCTTCCTCACTTACAACGTCATCCCCCCATTCTTTTCTCCCCAACTTTATTATGATAGTAATCTGTTGTTTTAAGCTAAACTCTAATCCGAAAAAAGAATAATAAAAGAAAGAAAGACTTTAATTAGAAAAAAAGAGAAAATTCAAACGAAAGGTCTATTTTTCGCACAAATCGAAAATTCGACGCGAGAAGCAACACTGACCCTGCTTTCGAGTGGCTGGGAATTAATAAGTGTTCCTACCGGGAGGGAAATCTGCAGAAGAGGAAAGCAATATCTTGTCCAATATGTGACTCTTCAAAGAAGTAAACAATACAGCAAATGTTAAACAATGTAGGAAATGGAGAAATTCAATTGTAAAAGAAATTTCATTTCAGAACAATGCATAGTTATATTATGTCATCCATCCTAAGAAATCAGATTTAAAACAAGCCTTTTCGAATTTTTTTTTTTTTCAAAATAATTCACAAAGAATTTAAAAAAGCCTTTAAAAGGAATATGAAATTAGTTATTCTTGGGATAATCCATTCATCTAATGATTCTTTCTAATTGTATTAAAGAAATAAAATTCTTTTACTAAGATTACAACCATAAAAGTATTATGTTGTGTGAGAAATATTTACACGGTATTTTTTTTTTCAAAATATATTTAACGGAAAAGAATATAAGACCTCTTGGTGATGCAACGAGTGGTGTCGCGTTGATTCTCTACATCTATTAATATTATCTTTGTTTCAGCTTTTGTTTTGTTCCGAGTGGCAACGATGTAAAAATAAACAAAGAATTGTAGTTCTTAGAATTCAATACACGAGGTGGTATGTTTTTTTGAAAATGGCTTTGAGTTTTGAATTTACGCCATAAATATATGCCTTTTTATCTAAGAAACTAAAACAGAGTATTTAATGAGAAGATCTGAGTAAGAAATATTATCTGATTCGATGTCAAACGTGACATCTGGCGTCCGCGACAGGATTCGATTGCTTTTTAAGAGTAAGTACGAAACATTTCAGCATTTGTTTTGATTATGGAAACTGTTTTGAAAGAGAGGAAGCAGCTGAGAAGACTGTTTACTACAGCATACAATTCCTTTGACAAGGCAGAAAATCAACTGAGTTGTGCTGATAAAATCAATAAATTAAAGCTAATTGAGGAGAAAGCTTTATTAATGATAGCGTGTGAAGAAAAATTTAAACAGTTGTTGTTTTCCGAGAACACTTCCGATTCTGAAATAGAGAGAGAAGTAGATGAGTCAGAAATTTACATTGATCGTTGGAGATCTTTAAAACAAAAGTTAGAATCATTTGTGATTGAACAGTTATCTCCTAAAAATGAAAGTGTTAATATTGTTACGAATACCTTATTAAATTATCCAAAAATAAAATTACCTACTTTTGACGGTAATGTACGCAATTGGCTATATTTTTGGGGACAATTCCAAAAAATTGATGAGGACATTAATATCGATTCTCACGATAAATTTTCATATTTATCTCAAGCAATGGAACGAGGTAGTCCTGCTGAAGAATTGGTTAAGAGTTTTCCTCCAGGTGGTAATAGCTATGAAAAGGCTTTAAAACAATTAAAATTGCGTTTTGGTAGAGAGGAATAATTAATTCAAGTATACGTTAGAGATTTACTAGCATTAGTTCTTCAAAAACAGAACTATTCAAAAAATTCGTTAAGAAAGTTGTTTGATCAACTCGAGAGTAAACTACGTTCACTTGAGCTATTAGGTGTTACTAGGGAGAAATATGCTGCGATGTTAGTTCCTCTAGTTGAGTCATCGCTACCCGAAGAAACTTTGGTTGCTTGGGAGAGTTATAGATCAGCTCTTCGTAGAGTTCGTGAAACGAACACGAATGATTCTGATCAGAATTCAACTAAAATGGAGAAAAGGGATTTAGAATTTATTTTAGAATTTTTACAAGATGAGGTTGAATCAGAAGAACGCATTCTTCTTGCTTCTAGAAGTTTCAACGCTTCTAAACCGAAAACGGAAGTGAAATATAATAAATTTCCTGGTGATCAAAAAATGAGTGAAAATAAGATTAGGAATGTAAAGTTTTATGAGGCGCCTAGTGCAACTGATCTTTTGACATCGTCGCAAGTGTCAAAACAGTGCATATTTTGTTCTAATGCACACTATTCTGGAGATTGCTTTAAAGTAAGAAAAATGCCTTTGAAGCAAAGAGAGGCAATTGTTCAACAATCTCATAATTGTTTTTTATGCTTAAAAACTGGACATTCTGTCAGAGATTGTAATATCAGAGCTAGTTGTTTGTGTTGTGGCAAAAAACACCACATTCTTCTGTGTAGAAAAATGAACCCGATATCTGAGTCTAAAGACAAGGAATCACCTGAAGTTAATAAGAGAACTGATAGTAGCTCGGAAATGGATCAAACTCTTTCCAACTTGTCTACCACTCCAAACGTAATCCTGCAAACATTTAAAGTTGTAATTAGAGGCAACGGGAAAAAACGTGCAGCAAGAGCTATTGTCGATGCTGGTTCACAGCGGTCATATTTACTACGAGCTACAGCTGAAGAAATGAACTATGAGCCTAATGGCTGTGAATATTTGCAGCACTCCCTATTTGGTGGCAAGCATACTGGGGTATGTAAACATGATGTATATACTTTGTATTTATCGAGTGTGCATGAGAATTATAATTGTAATTTTAAAGTTCTTAGTCAACAAATTATTTGCAAAACTGTGCCACCTACTGTGAATGAGGTTTGTGTGAAAGAGTTAGCTGCTTATAATATAAATATTGTGGATAATTGTGAAGATCCTATTGAAATCCTTATTGGAGCTGATGTAGCTGGGAAGCTCATGACAGGCGGTCATCGTGCAATGTCTTGTGGACTTGTAGCAATTGAAACAAAACTTGGGTGGTCTGTTATGGGACGAATAACTGATACGGCGAGAAGTGAATGTTCATCTTTATTAGTTAAGTCCATGTTATCTACAGCAGAGAAAATAACAGATTTATGGTCCTTGGATACTCTTGGCATTACTGACCCATCTGTGAAGAAAAGCCAGATCGAGTTACAAGAAGCTGCTCGAATGCATTTTCTAGATACAGTTCATTTGGTAGATGATCGTTTTGAAGTAGATTTGCCTTGGTTGGAAGATCATCCACCACTTCCAAATTATTTTGATTTAGCAAAGGGAAGACTGAACAAGACTGTTAAACGTCTTAAAACCGAGTCTAATTATGAAGCTTACGAAAATGTTTTTAGGGAATGGCTTGAGGAGGGAGTAATTGAGGAAGTTGCCAAAAATGATCAGGCTCTAGTACATTATCTGCCTCATCGAGAAGTTATCAAGGAGAATAGTACTACAAAAATCCGGCCTGTCTTTGACGCTTCGGCCAGAGCAAAAGGATTTCCTAGTCTCAATGATTGTTTAGAGAAGGGTCCAAATCTAATAGAGCAAATTCCGAGTATTTTAACTCGATTTCGAAAAGAGAAGATCGGTGTTATTGCTGACATCCGAAAAGCCTTTCTACAAATAGGTGTTTCACCCACGGATAGAGATTATTTGAGGTTTTTGTGGATTGGTAATGATGGTCAGCTGAAAGAGTACAGACATTGTCGTGTCGTTTTTGGTGTATCGAGTAGCCCCTTTCTTCTAAATTCTACAATTCAGCTTCATTTACAAACTGTTTTGGAAAAAATAGGAACTGGAGAATCTTCATATCCGAAAAGTGTCATTCAAAAACTTGCGCATAGTTTTTATGTTGACAATTGTGTTAGTTGCGTTAAAAATGAAAAAGAACTGCAGCAATTTATTAACATTTCGACTGAGGTAATGGCCGAGAAAAAATTCGAGCTTAGAGGGTGGGAGTTCAGTGATGTCCATGCTGATACTTCTGCCGATACAAATGTGCTCGGCCTGGTATGGAATAAAAAATCTGACACTCTACGAATTAATACTGTAAGTGTAAAAGAATTATGCTTTGAAAAGATAACTAAGCGATCAATCTTATCTGCAGCTCATAGATTGTTTGATCCTCTAGGTATATGTTGTCCTGTCATCCTAATTCCTAAATTATTGCTTCAAGAAACGTGGAAGCAGAAAATAACATGGGATGAAGAAGTTGATAAAGTTACAAAAAATACATTTTTAAAATGGCTTAAAGATATTGATTGTTTAGAGAAAATCCGTTTTCCAAGATATTTTGGTTCAGAGATTGCGAATGGAGATATTTCAGTACATATTTTCTGTGATGCTAGTAAGCATGCGTATGCTGTTGCTGCTTTCATCCGAATACAGACTGGTGATTCAGTTAAAGTACAACTTATACAAGCCAGGAGTAGAGTTGCACCAACAGGAAAGGAAGAGATTACTATCTCTAGACTTGAGTTACTTGCAGCTACTATCTCATCAAGGCTTTCAACTTCTATTTTGTCAGAGATTCAGAGTGAAGAAGTTTACTTCCGGACTGATTCTTCGACTGTCTTGACATGGATCATGAGAGAAGAGGCCTGGAGTGTCTTTGTCCAAAATAGAGTGAAGGAAATAAGAGCGTTAACAAATAAAAGTTCTTGGAAGCATATCCCTGGTTCCATGAATCCTGCTGATCTCCCGAGTAGAGGTTGTTCAGTTCAAACTTTATTGAAATCTAACTGGTGGTTAGGACCAAGTTGGCTTTATTTGCCTAAAGAGGATTGGCCAAGAGGAAATCCAGTCTTAAATGAAAATGAGATTGTTCGAGAAAAGAAACAGACCATAGTTTCATCTGTGACAAGAAGTTTGATTTCTACAAGTTTTTTTTCCTAAAGATGACTGGTATTACAAATATTTTTCGAAATACCAGAAAATAGTTCATCTTATTGCCTGGATTCTACGGTTTATCTTTAATTGTCGAGCTGAAAAAATTAAGAAAAAACATGGAGACCTTGATTTTCGTGAAATTTTTGAAGCCGAGAAATTATTAATCAAAATGGTTCAAGAGGATTGCTTTGTGGACGAGAGAGATGATAAATTAAAAACTTTAGGAGTATTTAAGGATCAGAGTGGAATCCTCAGACTGAAAACGAAACTTACCTTTCGACAAGATTCAGAAGAGTTTAAAACTCCAGCTGTTCTTCCGCCTGATCATGAGGTAGTCAAGAGATTAATACGATATTATCACGAGAAAAATGCACACGCTGGTACCCAAATTTTAATAAATATTCTTCGAGAGAGATTTTGGCTTCTTAACGCTCGAAAAACGGTGAGATCTTTGATTAATAAGTGCACCGTATGTAGAAGATTTTCTGCAAAAAGCATGCAAGTTTGCACAGCAACCCTTCCAAACGACAGACTCCGAGAAGCGGCTGTGTTTGAAATTTGTGGCATTGATTTTGCTGGTCCAGTGATCTTAAGAGGTAACACCAAATCCTGGATTTGCTTATTCACCTGCGCCGTATACAGGGCAGTGCATCTAGAATTGGTTGAGTCCATGTCTACTGAGAGTTTTTTACTAGCCCTTAGAAGATTTATATCCCGCAGAGGAAGAAGTAAAATAATTTACTGTGACAACGGAACTAACCTTGTGGGAGCTTCCAATGCACTACGAGATCTAAATTGGAAGCAGATCACTGATGATACATCTATATCACCAATTCAATGGAAGTTCAATCCACCAACTGCCTCATGGTGGGGAGGTTGGTGGGAGAGGTTAGTAGGTATTCTCAAGAGTTTACTAAGACGAGTACTGGGAAGAGCTTCTTTAACTTCCGAAGAAATGATCACAATTCTCTGCGATTGTGAGGCAGTGATCAACTCCCGTCCATTGACCTATGTCACTGAAAATGATGCTACTTTGATGCCTTTGAGCCCATCTCTATTTCTTCAAGACATTCAAACAAGTGGTGTTCCTGATCTTGATGATATTGGACACAGAAGTCTGAATAAACGAGTGAAATACAGAGAGAACTTACAAAAGGATCTGCGGAAAAGATTCAGATCCGAATATCTAGGAGCACTTATCCAAAAATCGGATAAGACAAAATCAGTGGAAGTGAATGTCGGTGATATTATGTTGATAGGAAGTGATAACACCAAGCGACTGAATTGGCCACTGGGGAAAATAATAGAGATTATTCCAGGTCGAGACGGAGTAACAAGACTCGTGAGACTTAAAACGGCAAATGGTGAATTACTAAGGCCGATACAGAGATTGTATCCACTAGAAGTCTCTAATGATGATCTAATTGTTGAGAACTTTTCAACTAAGAAGTTGGAAACATGTAAAGAGTCTGGCTCTAACGATGTGTATGATGTAAGCTTTGAGCCACAGTTTCAAAAGACTAGAACAGGTCGCACTGTCAAAATACCTAAAAGACTGGACTTGTGAACAATTTAATTTTCTTAATTTTATATATCTTTCTTGCAACTATGTGTAAGTTAAAGTTTTAATGTAAAATGTTAACTTAGGTGGGAGGATGTCGCGTTGATTCTCTACATCTATTAATATTATCTTTGTTTCAGCTTTTGTTTTGTTCCGAGTGGCAACGATGTAAAAATAAATAAAGAATTGTAGTTCTTAGAATTCAATACACGAGGTGGTGTGTTTTTTTGAAAATGGCTTTGAGTTTTGAATTTACGCCATAAATATATGCCTTTTTATCTAAGAAACTAAAACAGAGTATTTAATGAGAATATCTGAGTAAGAAATATTATCTGATTCGATGTCAAACGTGACAAGTGGGAAATAATCACTTCAAGAAAATTGTCCTTTTACTTTATGAACATAAAATTAATCACTTTCAGGTTAATATGCCATGAAATCTCATAACAAAAGCTGATAATTCTTCGTAACAAAAAAGCAGAAATGAGATAGAATTATCAAAACTGCATAAATTCAAATAAATTGAATTTCAAGTTTCATTAAAATACTGAAAAATGTATCGAAAAAAATATTTTACTCATCAAGTCGGCTATAGGAAAATATGCTGTAAGTGAAAGGGAATAAAAAGAATCTCAGATTACTGTCAACGAAAACCGCAAATGTTTAACTCCTTGAAAATGACATTGCACTATCAAAACTGAGACGACATCTCTGAAAACTGCAAGAGGGATCAGGGGGGGGGGACGCGTAACTACCCTGAAGATTCTTCGATCACTGGAATTCGGCTAAAGAAAAGGAGTATGACTGATCCTGACCCTCCAGGAGGTGGATAGAAAATCCCAGAAACACAAAACAGTTTTCTTTTGTGTCTTTGAACCATCGGGGGGTGTAATCTTTGAGGGCTCCTTCCCTTAACGCTTAAAGGGAAAAAGAGAAATCTGAGAGTGGACTTACAAGTGAACGGACCCGATATTCTTGGAATTATCGGATCGTTGAATTGCATATCACTGAAATTTATCGGAAAGGTAATTTCACCCTTTCCTGTGATTCACAGGAAAGAGCGTAGTAACAATATAGACCTTGACTCATTTTGCGATGCACTATAGATAATTTTTAACTGCTTGTGACGTAATGTTGTGATTGCGTTTATTGTGGTCACTACTCGAGCCATCTATTGGTGAAATATTGAACTATAGTAAACATTTTAAAGAAATGACATATATTTTGAATTCAACCTTTTTAGAAAATGGTTTACTTCAATAAACAAATTAAGTATAAAGTTATGAAAAAACCGAATTAAAATAGTAAGCTGAAATAGATAAATTAATTCAATCACACATTACTTAAATTAGTTAATTAAGTTTTAATTAAAATTAATAAATTTAATATTCAATATTAATTAATAATTTTTAATTAATAATATGACTGAAATAACAGATATTTAAAAATAACAATAGCAAAATTATTTGTTATTGAAAAAATCGTGGATTATGCATCTCTAGTACTACATCAAAGCTAAAAATAGTTTTATTTTACAGATTGAATTATCAGTTATAGTCTTTAGTAATAAATCTTAGAAACATTTTATTAGAATCACAAATATCAAGAAATTGACCTTTAACTCAATATTTCATTCATTTTTGTAATTTCATGAAATTTTTTTCCTAAATTTTCTCCCATTATAAGCAAAGCCGATTTCCTGTCTCGGCGTGCTTTCGCAATATTGTTGCAATGCGCTTGCCTGTTAAGAAAAGTAGTTTCTGTTTCCACGGAGTAAAATGTAGCGTGGTGTAAAATGCGTGGATATTTTCATTTAAACACGCATCATTTAGAGATAAGAAAAGATTAAAATGAAATGCATTTTTACACCACCAAACTAAATTATATATTTTGGTTACGATTGTAAATAGGCCCTGGCAAAAATACCAAAATTATAAATTGAAAAGATGGATATGTCTAATGTGATTTATGAGAGTCCTGGATTTAAATTAATGAGCTTTGAAAAATCTTTTGAATTGTCTGGGTATAGACATGCAGCTCATTGTTGCATTTATTCTCCTTATTCAACACCTGTTTTGAATAATTATGAGTCTTCAGCATTAATATCAGTAAGTTTCTCCGATTCTCTTGAATTTTTTCATAGTCATCTCTAGGGAAAACCGTTAAAAATTTATTTCGTAATTAAATATTCAAGTTATTGTTATTTTTTTCATCTCATTATAAATATTATGTTTAAATATTAGTGACTAATTTTATTGCAAAGATATAATTAATTATTCTTTAAATTGCCTTCTCTGTTACCAAAACGGCCATCAAATTTACTATTTTAAGCATGCAAGAATTCAGAAAAAGGAATATTGCTTATTAATTTTTATGTTTGGCAATAATTGGTATCAGACTAGTTATAAAGTACCAATTTGAAGCTTTAGTGTTCCATTCCGTAAGTGAGATCATATTCTTAGCTAAGTTTAAATGTTGCCAGTTTTCTATTAGGATCAATGTTATTTCATGAGATTTATTGAATTATCATAATGTTTTTGACGATTTTGAATGTTTTTTTTTTCTTCTGGTTTTTGGCAATGGAATTAAATGATTTCAAATTGAATTGGGAAATGGCTGTACTACTAGTTATCATAACTTTATAAAAGAAACATGTTTATTCTTTTTCAGATGCAAATGCGTTTTGATGGTAAAATTGGATTTCATGGTGGTCTTGTACATGAAAAGAATATTACTGAAGGCTTAAACAGAGAACTAGCCGAAGAAATTAATTTAAATGTGAAATTTCATGTAACAGACAAAGACTATCTATTTACTCATGTAGATATTCTCAACAAATTATGTTTGCATTTTTATGGTAAAGAAGTTTCTATTGAAGGTTTTAAAACTATAGAAAAAGAAGCTCTTGATGCTGAAGATTTTGGACTGGAGGCAAGTGTTTCTTTTAATTGTTATAGTTTTTTTATTAATGTGGAAATCTGTTATAAAAATGTTGAAATGTTAATTTGCTTTATCTTTCCTAAATATGTCTTTTTATTTTAAAATAAAATTTTTGAATGCAATTTAATTTTTTTTTATTATGACAAAGTATATTTGCCCCATTTGTTGCTGTGACTATTGCATATGATAAGATTTATATTATTTTGAAAGAAATCCTCATTCAGTGTCAAAAGTTACTTAAAAATATATTAAGATCTGGATTTGAAAATTTTATTTGGGAGTATATGAAATTGTTTGTATTGACGGATGACTAGTTAGCTTCATCACTCAATAAATACAGACTTCAGAAACAGTATTTTTAAAAAGATAATTAAAGTCTAATTTGAAAGCATCTACTATTTCACTGTGATATAATAATTCATAATTTATATCTTATACCTAGAAACAGAATTCTAATACATCTTTTGGACTAGAGAACTGTTTTTCAAGTGGGTATTATTTCCTTCCAGTAAATCTAGTTTGCACTCAATTACTATTGTTACATCTGTTCATCATCCTTCTAAGATTAAAATTGATGGTCTGCAAAGTATTACATTTAAAATTTTTCAATTTATATGAGGATTGCTACAAAAGCAAATATAATTATTACCATATTTGAATATCTGTGAAACTAAATTAATGTGCTATTTTTAGAATTAAATATTAAAGATAGTTTCCTGTTTTAGACTATGGGTGTTTTTCGTGTCCCTATGTTTACTATGCGTGATGGTTATCGTGGTTTACCAGCCTTTTTGAACAATAATTTTGTTGGAGAAGCAAAGAACCAGTTGTTGAATTTCATTCTTCATTGCAAGTTAATGACACTTGAAGAGGTCAAAACTGTTTTAGAAAACTCACAGAAAGGTAATGTTCGAATTTAGAAAATAATTCATTCTATTTTTAAATAATACTAAATAAAAGACTATAGCTTCTGAATTAAAAAAAATTAAATATATTCTACAAAAGTATTTAGCTGTAAATTATGTATAAATGAGCTGTTTTTATAAATTCTCAAAACTGCTGTCAATGAAAATTGGGTATTATATGATAGAAACCTTTAGTGAAATCTTTTTAGTATTAAAAATTTAGATATAGATAGCTAATTATTTTTTTTAAAAAAGAGGCAGATGTAAATTATTCTAAATGTGCTTTAGTGAATATTGTCATACTCTGTATGTAATAAGGCTTAAATCTCCAATTCTATTTGAAATTAAAAGTTAATTTATTCAAGATGCAATATAAATTTTTATTCAATATTCATATGTTGCAGTTCAATTTTAAATAATCTTAAAATATTTTGAAAGATATTAATATTTAACAATCTTTTTTCCTTCCTTTTATATAATTAGATGTATAATTTTTTTTTATTATTTTTTATTTATTTATTTTTTTTTTTTTTTTTTTTTGCTTTTCTTATTATAATGTATTGAAGATCTTTATTGAAATAAAGAAATTTTTTTTTTAATAATCTGAGATATAAAATAATTCTATTTTTTTATATTCCATATTTTTATAAACATACTTTAGTTCAGCAAGCCTGTTATTCAGCTAATCACTTCTGTTTATAATTAAAATTCAGGTATTAGTTAAAATCAATAAGATAGAAAAGAGCATAATTTAATAACACTAAATTATTAATTTAAAAATGTAATAAGAATTCTTTGCAATGAATTTTTAAAAAAAGTACTTTGTCCATATTTTACTATTTATTGACTAGAGGGGAAAAAATTAAGATTAATAATATATTGGTAGTATTAATTAAATTTTACAGAGTTGGTCAATTGATTAAAATAAAATATTATTTAAATAAGCATGTTTTGAAAGATTTCTTTCATATTAATAAATTGTATGTTTCCTTCTTTTTCTGCCTATCTGAAATAACAGCTAGTAAAGTGGTTTGCTTTGATGATTAAGCTCCATACCAGGTAAAATTTTAGCATAATATTATTTCAATAATTCCTTCTTTTCCAATCCCTTTTTTTAAAAAAAGTGAATTTAATGTCATGGGTATTAAAATAAAATTAAAATGAGCTGATAGCATGCCTCGGAATCAGAAACAATGGAACATATTTTTCCATTTTAGAAATTTATTAATTTTTAGTATTAGTATAAGAAGTAATTGGATAATTAAAAGAATAGCATGACAATATAATATATTCACTGAAAATAAAGTTTTGAAAATATATATATATAAACGAATAAAATAGCATTTCTATAGAATGATTGTAACACTAGTAAATATTTAATATTTCAAATCAATATTTCATTTATACCAATATAATCGAACTGTAAAAATTTTAGTATAATATATAAAAATTGTTTGAATATGTTTATATTTTTTATTTCTGTTTTTAATTGAAGGGTTTCTTGCAAAAAGGATGTAGTTCCATTCTAGGGGAATTTTGAGTAGCATGTACTACCATGGGGTAAAATAAAAACTTATTCATTTGGTGCCAAATAGATGTAGCTCCAATTGTTAGTTTTCGTGTTACTCAAGTGATGGAGCTATTTCTCATTAATTTGTTGCAATATAGAGGTAGCTGCTGGTGCTACAATCATTTCTCCATACTGATCGGGCCTTTGTTAACAATGAAAAATGTATACGAAAAATAGAAAGATTTTTTTTTCTACCATGTGAGTACACTTATATTATAGTGAAGACAAGTGAAAAGTTTATTGTTACCAAGGTTACTCAAGGAATGTCTTTTTTCGTCGACCTATTAAAAGGTTTTTCCCTGAAAACTGCTTGCATTACTTCTAATGGTAACCAAATTGAAAAGCATTTTATAATAAAATAGAGTTTCTAAATCAATACAGGAAACATAATATGTGAAGAAAGTGTTTGAATACTCCGTAAAAAGACAGTAAGAAGATTCAACATTCAATACTTTACTCCATAAATATTAAACAAGATTCAGCCATCTTATTCCCAGACCCTTCCACTTAAGAGCCGAAAATATAAATGATATGTTGTTCTATGATGGCCTATAACTCAATGCTACTGCAGATGAACATGATTTTACAGAGGGGGCATGAGAAGATTAATGGAAACATATATTTTGGTTTTTAAAGTCAAGTTGCATATGTATTTTGTTAGTTTACTTAAAATAACTAATATTATAGTATACTGCATTTTTATCCTGAAATATTTTGGAAAGAGGTGGCTCCAACGTTCCAGCATGTGCAACGTCATCAGTAAAATATATTTTTGTATGAAAATACTGCCATAATATATGGGAACAATAAATAAGATTGATCAAAAGGAAAATTTTTGCACAGTTTCTAATTTAGAATTTTCAAGTGTTTTTTACAGTTTTCTGCAAACTTGAATAATTTGATCTACTATCTTTTTGCAGTGAACTTTTCCAATTTGATTAGAAAGTTTAAGTCATTTTCAGACAAATTGTTTCAAATTAGAAAATGAGAATTCATTCTGCTGAATATTCTGAATTATACACTGATTGAAATATCTTTTCAATTATTTTTAAATTTATACGGTAATAACATTTTGTATTTTTTAGGAATACAACCATGAAATAATCATAACCGAATACCAAACTGAAAAAAAGAACTTGCGCTTGATTTTTGAACCATTGTGAATTACTGTTTATATATAATTGTCTGAAATAGAATAATGTTCATGTGTATAAGATAAAATTATAATTTATGACTGTTTGTTTAATATAATTATTACTTTTTAACATAGCAAATTTATATGCTACAACCCATTATATTTATACAGTAAACTCTCGCTATAACGATACCCGATACAACAATAACTCCCTCTACTACAATAATGTTTTGTGGTTCCGGTGATTTTGCATATAAACTAATGTTAATCTCCCCTCAATATTGCGATATTCTCTAGAACAATAAACCTCTGTAAAACGATTTTTTTCAATCTAAATTTCAGTATTATTTTCTCGCTTTATAATAATATTTTGATTTTCAAATGCTTTTTTTTTTCGTTTTCTTTTGTTATTTTTTCCGTCTATTAAGACTCATTGTGGATATTCAACTTATCCCTGAATAAATAGCTATTGTTCAGATTTCAAAACAGATGAAGACCACCCTTTTGGGAATTGGAGTGGGTGAGGGGGGGGGTGAAGTGTAAATGTATGCCTAGTCTCATTTCCCAGTAAGCTTTGGAATTCTGATAAAGTTTAAGGACATCTAGACCTGTCTGGTCACCTTGTCACAGAACAAGTGCCCTTTGTTAGAGGAACAGGGGGAGATGGAGGCGGGGTGTTGTTAAGTGATGTACTGAAAAGTGAGTTCAAAGGTTGTTTTATAGTCTTTAACGATTTTGAGTTCTACACGAAACATTTGGTTTAAACTTTTCTTTCTTTCACGCGATATTGTTCCCTAAAGGCCTTATCACACGGTGAAATGTCGCCAGCACTTTTCCGTTTCTACCCTCAAAAACCGGTCAAGTAATCGTCAACTTATTCAAAAATTGGTATTGGTGAACTTAACAGTTAAAAAAATGAATAAACAAACAAAAATATTGGATTATTTTCAATAAAAAGTGTTTTCAGGTATGTGAATATTTCTGTGCTTATTTTCTGAATTTATCTTATTTATTTATTTTTTTAGTATTTAAACCACTATTATTAGTATTTTACAAATTAATTTCTTCTAAATATAGACTTAAAAGTAGTATGATATGCACTTTAAACTAATAATAATAAAAACTCTTTATTAAATGCTCAAAATATGTGGGCCCTCGATATAACAATATGCCTCTCTACAACAATATATTTATTTGGTCCCTAAAATATTGTAAGGTTTCACTGTATATATATATATATATATATAACCCTAAAATGTTATAGCTATAATTCATATTCGAAATCATGGTTTTTCACCCTCACCCTTTAAATAGATTGTTAAAATACTACATAAATGAAACATAAATTCAAAACACATTTTATCTACACATTCTAATAAGTGATTAATATAATTTTCAATTAATATTTTCTTGTCTACATAGTCAATTATTACTTTTATATTTACCTGAAAAATTATAATATTTATGCATTATTGGGTGAGATTGTTTGTTCGTATCTAAAATCTAGATTCAATATTTGAAACTGTAGAACATATCGAATTTCCTAAGTTATAAAAATAAATTTAATAAATGTTATCAGTGAAGATACTTATTGTGCAAAAATAATTTTACAGAATGGAAAAAGCACACTCAATACTAATTTGGGTATTGAACAATATTATTTTTTAATGTAAATAGAAATATAAAGAAATATAGTCTATCATTTCAAATTATTATTCAAATTATATAATATATAAAACATACATTAAAAATGTATTAGAACACATGTCACATTCTTATTATCAAAATGATACAAGATAGAATATAGAATTATCAAATAAATAAATATCTGATAATAAATAATATATCAAATAATAATAATCTATAATGCTTCTTCCTTGACAAGGAAGAGAGTTTTCACAGATATAACAATGGCTTCCGAATTAATTTCGGACTAGAGACTTCCGACTTTGGAGATAATGAAAGATCCAGAATATTCAAAACTATAGCTTCATTAGAATTCGAATTTTACAATTTGTTTTAGAACATTCAATGCATTATTATGGGAGCTATAAAAAGTCAGTAAGAGGAACCAGTCAGTAGTAGCAAGTGGAGTTGAGAGAAAGTAATTGAGTTGAAATCTCTTATATGTTCACTTTGTGATGTTGCGATTGTTTTGTTACTATGTTTTTGTGCAGAATAAAATGTTCTCTTACTGAGTCTGTTGGAGTTTTCACATTATACCCCAATTCTGACACAAAGTTATGGTAAAATCCACCAGTAAGTGTACAGTGAAAAGTCCAACACCCTCAGTAAAGGATAACAATGCTTATAAACAACAGCAAAATATAGCTGAAGGGAACATAAGAACAGAACTTGCAGTAAAAAGCATGTTGGTAACTTGTTAGAGATCCACACTTCAAAGAGACTGTTTAATTTCTCTCACTTAACTCTCCTGTTACCTTTTTATAGCTTCCATGCCAGGGTATTGAATGTACTAAATCAAATGTCAGAACTCGAGTCCTAATAGAACTGTAGCCAAGATTCTTTAATATTTTGGGTTCTTTTTTATTGCTTGAAGGCTGGGGATCATTGACACAGCATCCAATAGAACTAATTGCAAAATGTGCCTTTTTATTACTGAAATTCCACGTGGCAGCATTATTAATTTTTTTTTTACAATATGCAAAATATGTAATGCATTTCATAATTGCAATAGTAGAAAATGACATAATTTGAAAATTATATTAAAAAATCTTTGTCTTATACAAAATATAATAAATAACCAAATATTGAATGATGCAAAACATTAATGGTAAAAGCTACAAGAACTACTAGTGTATGGAAAAGTCCTTTGGAATAAGATACCCTTTTGTTAGTGTGGTTTGAATGGGGTGGGGAGAGCATTCAGGCATTTTCCACATCCTTTAATCACAACTGAATATTATAAAATGTCCCAAAAATAGCCTATATCAATGAAAATAATGTAATGATCATGCATATATGCCATAATGCCTATATTCTTCCTTATGATATTGTATCAAGCCATGTGCCCGTCTAATTTTAAAACGTATATCTTGGTTTGGTGATAATCAAGCAAAATGGAAAATTTTCTTAGTTTTGAATATCAATGTAATTTTGAGTCTAACTATAAAGATGAATTATCTGCATTCTAAAAAATAAAGTATCGAGTACAAATTTGAATAATTAATTTTTTATCACTGTGATAAAATACTATGCAGAAATTTTTATTAATTGTAAGAACTTAAAATATAATTTTAATCTGCATTTAATTGTACTTTTCTTAAAATTTTTTACAGTACAAAAGCTTTTCAATAATCAACAATAAAATATTTTCCAGAATTTTATCCTTCCTAGTTGAGGTGCAGGGCAGAAATACACATTGCTATATCCTAAATCAAAAAATGTTTTTTTTTGGTACCTTCTCTTACAAAACATTGATTATAGTTTACAAAATGTATAAAAATTTAATATAATCATTGGAAAACTTTAAACATATCATAAAACATGGATTTAATAAAAACTCTAATAATAATTAATTATATATAATTTAATCATATATTTTAACTAGTTAAAATCAATTTTAATCTTTCATTCAAATTTACAAATTATAATTGTTATTCCAAATTATGATGTGCAGGTGCTCACAACTACTTTGTCAAACTGCGAAACTCTGAAACTTCACGATGTTAATATTGCCCTAAATGCTTTAAAACGAATGGAATTGAAAATCTCATCATTCAAAAAGTTGTTAAAATCTTTTTGAACTGAAATCCAGGTTTTCTTTTTGTATTTTTTATAAGATACGTATATTTTAAGAAATTAATATTAGTTTATATGTAGAAGCTAAGTAATTTAAAAGTCTGATAGGAAAAAACCCTATTGTCAAATCAAATGTAGAATTTTCTTTTAACATGGGGTTATGCTAAGCATCTGAATGGGGAAAAAAAGCAGCAAAATATTTGTTGCTTAGTTCAATCTACAATAGAACATAAGCAAAAGGGATAAATAACATAAAAAAAGCAGTTAATATATTTAATGTTCACAGATATCAATTTAAAAAGCAAAATTTTTATAACTACAATAAGTAATATGAGTTTGTAAATACTTAGGCATTATGTATTTCGTATATAAACTGTGTCTGACACAGCCTCATAAAATTGTTATATGCGAAATCCAGCCCTATTGAGATATAAATTTTTTTCCATATACAATCAGGCTAAGTATGAGTGCAAAAAATCTATTAATGAGTTCTTAAATGTCATAAATAATAATGTAATTTATTCATGTGCCGCATGAATTAAAGAAATTTGTGCCAGACTATAAAGTACAATCATTTCATAACATTAAGTAATGCCCTTTAATGTGATCATTTTGGAAATTGAATTTTAATAACATTAAATGTAGGGTAATAAAATCACTTACATTTTAACACTTATTTCGAAACTATCTACAATTTATTTTATAAATAATAAAAATATTTCTTAATTGTTGCCTCTTGACAAATATTCCTTAACTATTCATATTATTTACTGTTTGTAATATTTAAAAAATTATATGAACAAAGCTGCATGCTGAATTTCAAATGATCAAACATTTGACACAATTTAGCATCTATTAAGAATTTCTTTCAACAAATTTGTCCTTATTAGAATTTTTAACACCTATTGCTTGATCTCAATCACAATGATCATCACAGTTATTCAAAATTTTACAAAGAGGCTGTGAAATATCCAGCTACATTGCAATGACTTGTTTTTGATTAACTTTTTAAAACTGTTTAGATTTCAAGAGTGCCTTTAACACTCAAATCATTTTAAAAAAACAACGACATTTTGCTTTTATAATTCAATTAATTGCATACAACAATATTTTATAGCTGTTCATCAGATTTCTAATCACATCTAGTAATGCAACTGTCCATTTAAACTAATGTGCACAGGTTAAGCATATATTAACGAATATGAACCCCATTCCAAGGGAAAAATTACTCTCAAATGTACTCACAATATTTATATATTTTAATGCACTTATTTGATAGCATATTTTAATAATATAGAATAAAGGCTCATATTATTCACAATCATATTAAGAGGCAACTACTGTACTTTAAATTCGATTAGAAACTGGCAGTTTATTTTCTAATATCTTTGAAACAGCATCCACCAAATCCTTTGGTTTTACAGGGGACATTATGGAGACATTGGGGGACTGCCCAGGAGTATTCCCTCTGCTACGGAGATTGTATCTTGTTTGAGGAGAGGCATACTAGAAAAGCATTAAATATTAAATGAAATTATTATATTGATGCATATTAAATCAAAAGTTAAATTTAGAATTTAGTAACCATAGGAAATGTTCATATCAATCAATATATTAGACCCAACATAATATATTATGATATAATATATCATGTTATTATATATATAATTATGGTTAAATTATAAAAAATTGAAACAAACAAAAATATAGTAAAAGTTTTAGACTAAATAGAATCCACATGCAAATAAAATCATTTAAATTCTCAAATTGGCTCAATGTATTTGAAATAAAATGTGTTCATCATTAAAGGAAAAAAATTAAACATATTTTCTAATGCTACATAATTTTTTAGTAGTTAAATGCAGTTTTAGTTTTTTAGTAGTTAGCTGTTTTGTTGTGTGACAAAATTGCTGCTACTTTAATTTTGTGTTTTTCATTTATGCAATGCTAGCTAAAATATTTGCAAAATTTTCCCATTTCTGTGACATGAAACATCTAGACTTGTTATTTTTTTTTGGTATAAAATTATTATAGTTTAAGAGCTAAAATACACATTTGGTGGCTACGACTCTAATAAAAAAGTGTCAATTATGACCAAAAGTTATGTTCAAAGATACTTGCTAGGAATCTAATGGAAAAATAAACACATTTTTAGCTGTTACTATTATAAATTATAAGCATTTTGTATCATTTTATTAAAAAATATATCAGGAATTGAATTGCCAATATATGTTAATAGGTATAAGACACTCAAAGTAAATTAGTATTCCACAATATTATTAACATTTTCAATGTATTATTTTTCTAAATATCAATAATTAAGCTTAGTTCATAATGTATTAAATTAGATATTACATGTAAGTTCTTTATTGAAAGGTTAAACTATTAATCTGCTGAATCCTCTGAAAGAATATCATTATAATATTAATACTTTGTATAACTATTAAGAAATAAATCTAAATGGTAAGGATGAAAACATAATTTCAAATGCCATAGCAACTTTGCATAAGTATAGTTATTGTGAGTATATAAAGAATAACATTTCTTAAATAAATTAAATTGTTTCATTTCCCTTTCAACTAAGGTTAATAAATGTTATAAAATTTAAAGAAATACCTCAGTGAAATTTTCTTTGGCTGATAATGGTGTAGCTTCTTTTGATGAAGTACCTTAAATAAAATAAATAATTTATTACAAATAAACTAATTAAATTCTGTAAGAGAAAACAAACTCCTATGGCACAAAAAATGATTTGACTAAGGCATAAAATGACTTTGGTTCCTTTCTGGGTTCCTGAATCAAGTAATAAATGTTTCATGACATAAAGAAAACATACAATAGTAATCTTTTAAAACATTTTAACTTATTTAGTGTGTTTTTTTAAAGTTTTAAATGGTTTAAATAGTCTATTCATTCAAATATATGTAAAAAATTTAGAATCATGTTTAGATTTACATCTTTTGCTGCTTTTTAATTTAATTATATAACTTGAACAAATTACATCAAAAATTAGTGTGAAAGCGGGGGACAACTTTAGCAATATAGAATTTTGTGTTTTTCTCAAAAACACAAAATTTCTTGTCTACACTTTTTCTAAATTTTGTTTGCTCCAAGTTTGTTTTATAAGTATTCAAGAAGCATAAACACATCAGGATAAACTTGGAAAAACGAAGATATTAAAACTATAATGATATTTCATTGCAATGTTACTATGGAAATGGCTAATGAAAATGCATTTAAAATACGAGGTACTAGAGAACCTATCGCCTGCGAAAAATTATTAAGAATGAAATTTAAGTGTCTTCATTTAAAGAAACTAAGATGCTGAACAGTATTTAACAGTAATGAAGATGATGAAATCATTGTTATTATTTGCAAAGACTGGATAGTACTTCTTTGGTGTTTTTGAATTAATTAGTAGCTCATTGTAGAAAATGTCTTAATTTTTTTTTCCTTTAGGGGGGGGAGAGTAGATTCCATAATTTTATTATTGCTATCAAAATAAAAGAAAATCAATCTTTTAAGTATTTTTACAGCAATTAATTGGGGAAGGGGGTAGAGGATTTGTAAATGGAAAAACTATTACAGGAATGACAATAACATCAGTTCCTCCCCACACAATGTAGTACACAAGCACAATTAAACATTGAAAATCGACTTAACCCAACAATTTATAATATGGTTTTTTGAAACTAAAGCTCTGACAGTTTATTGCTGTAATATTCTTGGAGAAAATTAGTGTCAAGCATTTTCTTGATAAATTTACTCCATTATATGAAGTAGAGTAATTTGAGATATATCTTCATAGGAATACCAAAAGATTTTTTTAAAAATATTTCTACAGTGTGCATAATGAAATTTTATTGCACAAAATATCATTTACATGAATAACCTTATTACTATAAAAAATTTGCCTTTTTTGAAAAAATTCAAATTTTTGGAAAGAACTTTTTTTTTTTTTTTTTTCAACTCACACATTTGTGAATTTTTAATAATTCAGTTTTTATATTTGAAATTATAAAAATATATAATGACTTAAAATTAATATCAACAACTTTAAAGTCATGCATTTCCATCTCTATGGTTTAACATTAATCTATCTAGTGACAGTCGAGCATACTTTTGTACTTGATTAAATTTTCTGTTTGACACATATTTCTTGATTTTTTATAACAACTTTCTTTCTCTGACTGAATTAAGTGTTTAATATAGTTAGCAGCATTTATAATATTTCAGATTGAAGGAAGTGCATCTGTAAAAACAATAGTATTTTCAGATACATTAATTAGCAAAGTGTTGGATGAAGTGCACCTGTAAAAATACAGAAGAATTGATCCAAAATATTCACGTATCAATTTGTTCACATTTGATTATAAGTAGTAGTTTGTGTGCCATGTATGTTAGTTAGAGTTGTGTGCCATGTATGTTATATATATAGGTTATTAGTTTATAAACCAATTGAAATAAAAGAAAAATTAGTCCATTTATAGTGCCATATCGAAATATTAAAAATAAAACTAAATTTTCCATTTTTAGTAGAACTAAGTTTACAGTTTTTCTTTTAATATTTAGAAAATAATGTACGATCATTATTAAATTGAGACAGAAAATCTGCTACCAAGAAACTGCCCTATGTAGTGGTGAAAAACAATGATACAAAATAACTTTGCTTTCTGGAAAGCTATGAAAAACAGCCATCAAATATATATATACATGGTATAAAATGAAATCTCCTGAAAGCCTCTGTTTATTTGAACCCTAAAAACTTGAGAAATAGTTAATGGATACGTGATATTTATACCATTTTGTAGAGCATTTATTGGGGAAGGTTTTAGTTCATTAGTCAAATCAAAATAAAAAATGGAATTTTATAACAGTGATTTTAAAATTTCTGCACATGCGCAAAAACCTTAAATTGCACATGTGCAGATAGCAAGGTCTGTGGTATGATGCGACACGTTTCTTTGTTTACGTCTGATTTTAAACAGTGATTCAAATCTCATTATGCACAAAGGAAGGAAATCCAACTTTGACCAGCACATATTGAATGCCAAAAAGTTTAATTCAATATAAAATTGTTTTGTAGCTATTTTTGATAATTTCTAAGTATATTTTATGTTGCAAAACATGAACATGTCATATCAGGTGGACTTTTAACTTAAATTTAAAGCTAATTTTTCTTCTTGAATGCCATACCAAGGGCAATGCCGTGCAGGTATTACTAACACACGCACACACACACACACACAAGCTCAAAAAATTGAAAGTACAACTTACTTTTTCTTAATAAATCTGACTTTCAATATTAATAATATATTACCAAGAAATGCAAACATGTTTTTATTCTTACCCATATCAGATGGTTTAATTTGGAGTAAAAATAAAGAAAAATCAATAAAAAACTTCTAAATTGAAAAATTTTAGAAGCATTTTAAATAAACATATTCAGATTTTTGCCTCAAAAAATTGAGAGTACACCAATAAAATGTTTGCAATATCTCGAATATAAAGAAAGTGTCTGTATTTAGTTGCATGTGTTTTGTTTTTTATAATGGCCTCTAAACATCGTGAACCAATTTTTGGAGGGAGGAGGGTGTATCTAAATATATTTTACCCCATTTGTCTTGCAATACTCGTTTTATGTTTTGGAACTACTTTTTCGAGTATGACCCATGAATATTTAATGCCATTGAGGTCTGGGTACTGTAGTAGTGTGTGTATCTGCTTTTTACAATAAAAAAAGACACCATTATTTTAAATTATGGGTATTCTTTTTTGGGATTGTAGTCCCATTGAAAAATGGAATTTCCATTCAAACCCAACTTTTTAACAATTTGATTTAGATTGCTGTCACCATATGGTTCATCCAACTTGCTGTAAAAACTTTTCAAATCATAGGCAAAAGTGTAAGGGCTGAAATTGTGCAAAATGCCATTAGTCAAGCTGAATATAAAAGTCGCATTGTTAGAGAGAAACCGTTCATCACCTTTCAAATTCAGGAAAAGCATTTGTAATTTGCAAAAACTCATAAATTGAAAACCAATAACCTTTGGAAGAAAGTTATATTTAGTGATGAAAGAAAACCTAACATTTTTGGCAGTGACAGCCGTCACACCGGATGCAGAAAGCCCAAGACAGTTTCTGATTCAAAAAATTACCAAATATGTCCTACATTTAAACATGGTGGTGACTCCATCATGATTTGAGGTTGCATGGCTTCATCCCGGATAGGAAATTTAATTCTAATACGTGGTGTTATAAACCATATGGTTTACTTGGGTAAATTTTGAAGCAATCTAAAGAAAAATGATAAAAATTTGAGTTTAGATGGAAATTTCGTTTTACTGTAGGACAAGGACCCCGAACAGAATACACGTAACGTCAAAATATGGTATCTTTTTCATTTTAAAAAGCAGATGCATATTCTACCTCAGTATCCCTACCTCAATGCCGCTGAATATTCGTGGGCCATATTTGAAAAAGTGGTTCAAAAACACAAAAGTAGAAACAACAACCATTCAAAACAAGTGTTGCAAGACAAATGGGGTAAAATATATTTTGGTATCCCCCGAAATTGGTCCACGATTTTTAGAAGCCATTATAAAAATCCAAACACATGCAACTAAATATGGACACTTTCTTTATATGCAAGATACTGCAAAAATTTCATTGGTGTACTCTTAATTTTTTGAGGCAAAAATCTGAGTATGTTTATTTCAAATGCTTACAAAATATATCAATTTAGAAGATTATTGTTGATTTTTCTTTATTTTTACTCTAAATCAAACCATTTCTTATGTGAAAAAATAAAAACATGTTTGCACTTCTCAATAATGTATTATTTATATTGAAAGTCAAATTTATCAAGTAAAAGTAAGGTGTACTCACAATTTTTTGAGCCACTATATATTTATATAAGCTTTATTTCTTATACAAATTATAAAAGTATTGCTTATAAAAAATAAGTACAATGTTTTAAAAATCTTTTAAAATGAAAATAAAAACAAGCATACATTAATTGTCTACTTACTTATCTTTTTCACATTTTTTCTTTTTGTTTTTTCAGGAGTCTTTTCAACTGTTGTTTTAATTCGTTTATTAGATTTTGCCAAAGCCTTGGTTTCATCTGCAAGATAAAAGATTTTCTTTCAAAAATGTAATATTTTAAATCATTACATTTTTAAAAATATAAAAAGATATTCAGTAATATATATATTACACTTTGAAAAGAAAAATGCAATAAAATTAAAATGTTTACTCTTGGATATAATGAATGGATTAACTTCAAGAAATAAATATAGGATGGCAAAATAGAAAAATGCCAGTGGCAATATTCATCTTAAGATAAATATAGAAACCCTCAGATGCGTTGTTAAAATTATAATGTTGTTCTATCCTTTGTGATTGAAATAAATAAATAAATATAAAATAAAATCAATTTTTATTAACAAAAATAAGTCCTCAATCTATCAAAAAAAAAAGCTCAATCTATCTAATGGCCCACCTGTGGGAATATTGTCTACTCGAACCATTTCTTAGTTTGCAGAAAGTAGATATTATAGGAAGAAATTTGAGACACACATTTATAAAATAAATATTTTTTCTTCACAAATTTTTTAGCAACTTACCTTTATGATTGGAAACATCAAAAGAATTATTAATTTCTTTTATTTTTTCTTCTAATTTTCTTGAAACTGAAATAGACTGGTTTAAAGATGATGATTCATGGTTTACAGTTTTAGTTGAAATCAAATATTCCAAACTCTCTTTAGTGGCTTGAAATGAAGGTGTTGTCATATGTTGTGATTGTAAACCTAAATAAATAAATAAAAATTCAAATAATTACTCAACATAAAAAAGACACTACAATTTCACTAGTGTAAAACATTTTCAATACAAAATGAAATAGATATATTTCACAAATCCAAAGTATGTTTGAAATGGTTTTGGCAACTATGTTGATCAGAAACATAATTTTTTTCATCTGCTGGATAACTATTCTGATACTGCCCATATTTTGCAGATGCTATAATAATCAAAAACTACTTTGGAATCCCTAGTATTTTTAAATCTTAAAAGTTTTTATAAGCAATTTTCGACAAATTAGATTTTTTTTAGTAGTGTATCAATTATATTTACAAATTTACTAAAAGAAAAAAAACGAAACGAAAAAAAAAGAAAGAAAGAAAAGAAAAAAAAGGGGACATAGAATGTAAAATGCATAAATTTCATCAGTATCACATAGTTAGAGGAGAGAGAAAAAT
>JAPMOQ010049516.1:0-20031 GCA_026543055.1 Argiope trifasciata
TTTTTTTTTCTCTCTAGAAATAATTGTTAAAAATACAGCTCATTTCTCTCACAACAATTAATCATGCTGTTTAATTAAATATGACGCTGAAAATATTTCTTAGAGGAAGTTATCAGGTCTCTCTTTAAAGTAATGCGTAAAAAGAGATGAAAAAAAGGAGCTACAAAACATATTTTAATTAAATTTGTTAGTACCGAACCAATTCCTGTGTCTGCCCTGGAATGAAATGTTTGTTTAATTAAATATTTTCCTTTCAGCATATATTGGCAAGAAAATCTGGCAGTTATAAATTTTCCTTGCTCTTAAACAGAGACGTATGATTTTCACATGTATAATGAAGTCATTAGAAATAAATGAATAAATATTTTATACTCCTCCCCTCAAAATGGGTAAATTTCTTTTCTGAAATAAACTTTTTTTTTATTAAAGTAGCAGTTAAAATACTCAATTTTAAGATTTTTTTTCGCACTTGAGATAAAACGGTATTGTTGAAAAAAATGACTTCTGTTTCTACTGATCTTTACTTAAAATATGCCGATGTCCAGTTTTTTTTTTTTGTAACTGTTAAATTATTCAATGTTGTTGTTGCTTATAACACTTGTCATAGACAAGCCCGTTGATAAAGTCAGAATTTATGCCAAATTTTAGCGTCTTCACTTTCAGCAGCGCTATTTAAAGCCAAGAGTACGTATTAGCTAATCATGGGCCACAGCCTTTTTCACGAAGCTGATTTCATTCATGCACTCAATTCACAAAGTGTAATATTAACCTGAATTAGAGAACTATAACCTCTGATTTTATACTCCCCTTGGAATTGTCTCAACTTGGAGAAATTTGTGGTTGCGACAGATTTATACATGCACCAGTCACTATATACGCGGATAATCTTCGTCCAGTAGGGTTCGGTCTCCCAGCCTAAAGGGGGAGAATCCAACCCTTAACAATAAGGCTACATCGGATTGAAATTATTCACCAAAGGTTATTATTTAAAATAATCTTAATAAAATAAAATAATTAAAAATATTGTACGAATATTATACTGCAGAGATTTACTAAAATCACTCATTTTCATATTAATAATGTGTTTTAATATAATTAAACATATTATACATTTATCTACTAAATTTTGACTCTTTTTGTCTACATCTTTGATCATTAATTTTGTGTGCCCCTTCAGAAACAAGATGAATGTAATTAAACAATAAATTATACCCCATATATTTATAACAAGATTTGAAGAGACAGTCATAAAACTATTTATTTTCTTCATAATTCAAGTAAATAGTCCAATTTTTAATTCATGTCGCAAGAGCAAGCTAATAGTGACATGCCGAATAGAAAGGCAAGAAGCAAGATGGAGAGTGAGAAAATATTTTGAGTATATGTAGAGATTTTGTATTAAAATCTTATGATTTTTATGAGTTTATATACAGATTTAAAAAAGAATTTTTTCACTAAATTGATTTTTTGGAGGGAAAAACTAGTCTTTGCAGTTTAAAAGATAACGTTTGTATAAGAAAGAAGCCCGAGGGATTATAAAATTATCTTTAAAACATAGATTAGACATAATTACACGCGTATCGGCGTTATTTACTGATAAAATATGAATTAATAGACAATAAATTATAATGTTCTATTTGTTACCAAATTTATTAAAAATTTTTGATAGTTCTTTCTTTAAAAAATTGATTTGGAATTTTAAATAAAATGTATCTTAAATATAAAAAATTATTCAAACTTTAAAAAAAATTCTCATAATTATTTATTGGTATTAACTTCTATACCCTGAATTCAAGAAATATTGGGATTTAAATGTCTTTATATTAGAAGTTGCTAACTTTCTTTATAGTAGAAGTTGCTAAATTTCTTTATAGTAGAAGTTGCTAAATTTCTTTATAGTAGAAGTTGCTAAATTTCTTCTTTTTTGTAGATGCTGCTAAATTTATAAAGATTCGAATAAACCGAAATATTATAGCATAATTCACTTTCATTAAAATATAACGAAATTTTACAGAAAATACCTTTTTATTAGTATTATTTCCATTTTGAATTTGAGCGTGAGAAAGAGAATATCTTAAATCGTTTCGGAATTCTGTATTTTTTATGTTTAAAGTTTCTAGTATTGGATTTCAAAGTACATGCTCAATGTGTGCTTGGTGAAGTAAATTGAGCTGCTTTTTTTTCTTGTGAAGGCTGGCATGGTTCGGTTGGTATCTTCTCCAAACAGAAGACACGAAGAAAAAGCCTCCGTCTTCATTTATTTTGGCAGTAACGATTAGTCTTAATCTTCTCTTAAGCAAAAAGACCGATTTGCAGAGAGAAAACCTTCTAAATGGAAACAGAATTGATCGTCAAGCTACAATCTCAATTACTCTAAATGTTTCGGTAAAAGAAGTGCAGACTATAAATGCTTCATGGTTCTGAGTTTGAATCAATAGTTCTTTCGTTTCATGTTTGGAATGTAGGAAAAAAATATAAAGAAACAGTTTCTTTTTGCTGAATGAAAAGAAAATACTCAAATCAAGGAAGTGAGATTAAGAGAGGGAATGAAATAAGTAATTGAATATACTTCCAGTAAACAGTTCTAAAAGTGAGTAATTAAAAGTAATACTTATTTATATCTTTTTATACATTAATTTTTAGTTCCTTTATAAAAATCATCTTCATTTTGTTACATTACTGTTAGATCTCTTTCGAAGAAGAAAACTTTAATTTTTTATATCTTTGTTTATCTTTATTGCATTACTTAGCTAGCAGTAAAACTCGTTTTGTCCCATGAGGAAACTCAATAAGACGTGATGATATTACAAATTTAAATACAAAGGTTAAAAATTCAGACAGCAGCTGGCAAATAACTGTTCATATTAATAATATTTTGTGGAATAAAAAATCGATCAAAGATTTCTAAAATAAAAATGAATCTTTCGAATCAGCATTACTTCCTATTCCCAGGTGTCTGAATGAAAATAATAGCTGCTATTTCAGAAATTCTTATGAAATAATGCATATGAAACAAAGATGTTTCGTTTTTCCATTGACATATTTTGATTAAATATATACATAATGAATAAGTTTCTGCAATATTTTTATCATAGTTTTAAAATAAAAGCAAATTTTATCTTTTCGCCAAACAATTAAATTAAAAGAAGTTGATTTATGTCTATTTACTCGTATGTGCTCTGATTTTATTTCTAACATGCTTTCATAGAATTAAGAAGAGAATTAAGTATAAGTTCTATAAATCGTCTGATAGACATTTTGAATAAAGAATCTCTTATCTCATTTCAATTCCCTTGTTTTAATACGTATCATTAAGTAATAAAGCTGCACTTGTCAGAGTTAAATTACTCTATTATATTGCTATTTTTAATTAATTGATGTAATTAACTTTTTTAAAAAACACTTCGTGATATCCTTTCTTAAAGTATGGTAGAAATCAGATCTATTGCTCAGAAGATACCGAACGTATATACAATAATTCTGCACAGCTACAATGATTTTTATTTATATTTTCATTATAATAATGAAGTTTTAATTGAATCAAATTTCTGCAATTCTTACAATTTTACATCAGATAGTTGAAAGACCATATTATCAATTTTTCAATCTCGGAAAGAATTTGACACATTCAATACCAAAAAATATCTTAAACAATATACTGTAAGTGCAACACAGTATGATCTTTGAATTTCATTTAATCTCGCTGTAGATAACTGAAACATACTTTTAAGTTAAGCAAGATAATAAGATTCAAAGTACATAAAAATATTTAGATTTTTTCAGTGCAATGTTTTTAATCAATGGTATAAATTCTATAAAGTATTTTCATATTCTTATCACCTCTTTTGTTCTTCAAAACACATTAATAGACTAACATACTTGCTTCTAATAATGGTCGACCATAATCGAAGCGTCCTTCTAGGAACCCACTTGCAATTTAAATATTTGATGACATGTATTTTAAAAAAAGTGCATTTCTAAATTTCACATGACACTTATCAGAGAGATAAGAAATCGTGTTTTTCAGTTTCCGAAATATCACGGAAGCGCAGAGTTTTATTTTCACTGTAAGTGGCAGTGCAACTGTTGCATTGTTCTAGCTGATTCAAAATAATCAAATTTTAAGCATTTATTTAAACATTTTGAAGACGCCTTTTTGTAGCTGGTCTCTTCTTTTAAGGCTTTACAAAATTATCCAACGAAGTTCATGTAATTAATATGATGCAAACAGTAATATTTAATTAAAAGTAATGATTAGATATCAGTTATATGTAAAAATACCGAACTCATTCATATCTGCTACTGAAAATTTACTTATTCATTCAGCAAATGACAGTCCTGCACCTGTCATAAATATGGTATTTTATATTCGATAAAAGGATAAAGCTAACTTTGCATACTTTATCTTTGAAATTTTTCCAAAGAAAAAAATGCAAAGGAGATCTTATCAGTCGTTCTTCAGTAATAAGTGCGAACATTATGGTTGGTCGATGTAATACAGTGTTATCTTAAGTGCTCAACTTTTCGATGATGCAGCGTACTGTTATATACCTATAAACTCCCTCCGTAAATGTCTTAAGTAATGAAAAACCTCACTAAAAGTTGTTCAGATGTTCTCAAGCCATAAACGACCCTAACAGACATAAAAATGACATAAATCGGGTTTCTGATTTCCGTTGTTCCACGTCATTGTCTGAAGGTATAAAACTTATCTCAAAGCCATGTGCAAGTTTCATTGAGTGAAAAAAAATCTACAAAGTAGGTTACTTGTAAGATGTATGATCAAAAAACTTTTTTAAGGGAAGATGAGTCTTTTTAATACTGTCACAAAGAAATAGATTAGATAATTTTAAAGTGTGCCAGACTGATTAATTTTAGTTTCCTCTTGTATTCTTCTACATTTTAGTAGTTAAATATTATAAAATCAAACATATTTTTTCATAAATTACGATATTGTATTGCATTATGCGTTAAAACTGCATTTTGCTTTTGATATTCAAAAAAAATCAAATGACAATTCTGCTTTTCTTTGAATTTTTAACCAGTTGTTGATGACCATTAAAATGAAACTTTTCAAAGTTCTGGTATTGTATTTAGAATTCATAAACAACTTAATTGAATTTCAACTGAAATTATTTTATTAATTTCAGAAAAGAATTATATTATTAATTATAAAATCTTTCAATTCTACATGGTCGGAAGTAAAATAATTTAACTGATTGAAAATAAATGGTTGATAAGCATTTTCAGTCGTTACATTCACCTTTTAATTCTCAAAACGTGACATGTGATTGGCATGAAAACTTGAAATTATGAGTTATTAAATACAAAAAAAGTGACAGTCAAGATTATGCCCATTAAAGAATTAAAGTATAAAATTCTTTACATTAGCAGGAATAAGCATATAAATATTAAAAACTGATTATTTCCAGAAAATGCAGAGAAAAGCAACACAAGTCAAAATGTGAACTTTTTCAGTTTCAAATAATTTCTTTAGATTCCTTAACCTTCTTTTTTGTTATTTCAAGCAAAATGTTGTAGCAACTTTAATGTATCTCTCTTTTGAATTTCCTAAAGCACACAACAGAAAAGAACAGAGAATGCATGTACTCAGAAAGTTATGAAAATTTCCTCTCGAAATGTATAATTATTTGATCAAAATGATATTTGTTGTTGCGCAAATTCCTTTAATACATCGACAATCCCTTAATATCTTGTAATCTCTTTTCAGATCAAAGAAGGAATAATGGTTTTAATATCGTGACATCGGTGATATCGATCATGATATCGGACATCCAAAAATTGAAATGATTTTATAAAAATATATTTGATTTTAAATTTGTTTTGAGTATTCCACAAATAAATATTTTTAATTCTGGCTATCTAATAGAACAGTACAAAAAATGCTACATGTCTTAATCAAATATTTAATGGATAATTTTTTTACATATATTTTTAAAAATACATTTCTTGATTATTTGAGTACTAAAAATCTGAATGATTATAATTGTAGCATGCACTTTTTTTAACAGGGCACGCAGTTCAAATTCATTATCACTTGACATGTTTTGCAGTATGTGTAAGACATTAGTTTTTTTTTTTATTTATTTACTATCATCGAACCTAACTCTTTAGCAGTATTATCTTCTATTTCTTTATTTTCGATCTGCACTCGATGCAGGAAGAAAGATAAGAAAAACTGACGATCTAGATAAACTTTCCTTTAATAAAGACGATTCGTATTCTTTCCGATTATCCATGACATTCAAGTTGCGGATATTCTCATCCCGCCGAACGATGTTTGTTATGAACCTGAAGCATTGACCACTTCTGTTTAATCATGTCTTTATCGGAACTTGTTTGTGGGAAATCCGCAAATAGTCGTGTACTAACTCGGCAGTGTTTCGAACTATCTGTAATTAAGCGTTTGCTGAACGCTGCCCAGTTCAAGGCCCCTCAAAGATAAGATGACAAGAAATTTTTCTCCTGGACTCTGGATCAATAAAAAAAGGGGATTCTCAGAAGAAATACTAAGCATTAAGCTGAAATTCCCATGTTAGATATTTTTCTTAATAGTTCAGAGCTTATTGGGTTTAACGCTATATCCAGAGTGTTGTCAGATAATTATTGTAAGCAACAAATAACTACTTTTTTACTTTAAGTAGTTCTTTGAATTTATAATGGCAATAAATCAGAAAAAAAAAATTATATTTTCAAGTCCATATATATCTAAAAAATTTGTGTAATTTTATTTATAACGGCATGAAATTCTTATGTTTTTTCAATTGCAGAATTATGTATGGCCCTAAAATATATATTATTCAAAGGAATTTTCTCAGACTGCAGCAATATACATGCCTTTTAGAGCTAAAATAATCAAATTTGGGATTGCTTCTCTTTTTCTATTCCTAATCTTAATTCACTCTCTATTTATATAACTTGCTCAAATTTTCGATCGTTTATAAAATACTTTTTATTATCCACTCTAGTTCAAATACATTTGTTTTAAACTTGTAATGGATGGCTTTTGATGATAATACAGTTTTTAAAAAATATTAATTAATATAAGTTTTAAAACTTTAAATAGAGTTTGAACATTTTGTAATGGAAATTGAAATCAACAGACAGCATATCAATCGTTAAAATGCAAGGATTTCAGTATTTTTTTACGTGAAAGTGAGAAATGTAAATTAAATTCTTGCGAAAATCATTTTTTTAATTACTTAATTAATTTTAGTTTATATTGTGCAAATTTCTCATAAGATATTAGGCAACATATAAATTTAGGAATAAATACCATCAGTGGCGAAGCGTGTAGATAGCTGGAATTTTTTCTTTTATCACTTAGTATTGGGATTCTGTCATGTATATATACATATTTATATTAATTCTAATTATTTAATAACAGGTATATAAAATGAAAATTTTCTTTACTGATCTAAGTAAGAATTGGCTTAGCTTTCACATTTTTATTTTCTATTACTTAAAAATAAACAGACGTACGAGATGAAACATTCTTTTCAATCTTAAATTTAATATGAATGATTCTGAAAAATACGATATCCAAATGAACATTTCCATTTGAGACCACACTAATTTTATCTGCATGTTTATTTATTATCGATTAGAAAAACTGAAAAGCTTGAATCAAACAATTTTCTCCCTTAATTTCTTTGAATTTATAAATGTGAAATAATTTCCTTCGAAATCGAATGGGATAAATGCATAATATTTTTATATAAACTTTATAATTGTCTTGTATAATAAATAATAAAAATAATCAATTGCTAACAGCTAATTCCCTTTTGTTTCCTTTCATTTTATATTAGAACTCCTCAAAATAATTCTTCAATAAGCATATCATAAGTTTATATAAACTCATCACATGCCTTTAGTAATTAAATTTCCTTGAATGCGTTGTTATTTTGTATACTTTGTTGCAATGGAAGGATGATTTTAGTTTCTGGAAAAGTTAAAAATAAACCATTGCTTAAAAATGTGTTTCTATATAAAACAAGATCTTGAATAATTTATTCTGGCGGTACTCGGATGAAATCAATCAAAAAAGAATTCTTGGATAATTTTTTATAAAACTGGAAGATTATTCCAGTTAAAAATTTTAATTTTTTATCTTCTGGTTGTAGAGTATTATTGCATCTATTTCATGGAATAAAATTATTCAAGGCATTTGTAATTTCAAATTTATACAAAATGGAAGTTATATCCAATATTTTATTTATATATTAGAATAGATTACTTCAAATAAAATCATTAACTAATTTTATTAAATAATGCATCGAATAAATTTTAAAATATTATGATTTTTAGAAGTCTAATTTATTGTAATTAATCAAAATTGTTATCATAAAATGATAAAAACGTTTTAAGGTTTTTCATAATAATAAAAGTTAAATAACTCATGAAGTGTTGAAATTTTACTATGCTAGACAAAGTAATGCCACTTTTAATATTAGTTTCGGTTTATAAAATGCATAAACTTTATGATATTTGAATTTCTAAATTCAAGGGGAGGTGTCTATATTTGTGAAATATTTTTCGGTTATAAATTTGTCGGAAATAAGTTTTGATATTATTGTATAAAAAGTTGGATTTTTATTCATGATGAAATCATGACAATATTTGAATAAAATCTCTTATCAGCCACAATGAGTCAACAGAAAGTAGCCTATGACCTATAAATATGAGAATTTTTTACTATTGAAATTTAAATGGTCATGGTAACATGAAAGCAATATAAACTAAGAATATTTTTTATTTAATATACTTTAATATTTGATACAATGTAGGAATAATGCATCTTAATATGCTTCCATCATCCTTTATTTATTTATTTTGCAAAAATTAATAATTTCACCAAAACGCACCATAAATATCCCCTCCAGATATATGTATACAGAGAGATACTTACTTACAAATTCATGATCATTAACGATAAAGCACAGTATAATAAAAGATTACATTGGCAATATATAAAATTGAGATGTGACATTTCATCGAAGAATTCCTATATTTGAAATTATGATAATAAAACTGGAATGTCTCAACAATTAGATGAAAATTTACTTTCTCGTGCCTTTCTTAATTTTAAAGTCATGTCTTGTCTTCGTTTTTAATAATAAATTGGTAAACTTTTCTGTTTGACAACATAAATTTATATACGAAATGAATACTGAATACGTATAATTTTAAAAATTACTCCAGTTTATATTTGAAGTATAACATCTATTGTAGATTTTTGAATACATTATAAGATACCACAAATATCTTAACCGAAATATTCTGAGGTTAATTTAAAATCCAGTTTTGCAGAGAATATTAACATTTTAATCAAGTCCTTCACCTGCATCAGTTTCACCACAACAAATGTTCGAGATTTGTTTACTTATTCCTTTTCACTAAGACGGTTGTTATTCAAAGAAGATTGTAATTAATTATGCATCAATATGCGATTGTTTCAGGGCCTTCCCGGGGAAGGTGCTCTGTTTGCTTTTCTGCTCCAGATTTTCTAGTCGTTTCAACAAAGGGAAATATTTTATAGCTTGCGTAATGGCCCATGCGTTATTTGAACCTATCTCAAGGGAGTCGTCCATTCTGCATTTACTTTCTCATTTGCATTTAGATGCACCTGAGAGAGCGTTTTTACTACTTCTAATCTTGAAATGTCTCTTTTCAAGTTGCAAATATGAAGAAGCCGCGATACTTACTTTTATCACCACTAAATATGCGTTTGTTTCTAATTAGCACGTTAGGTAAATCCACTGTCATCGCCATTTGCAAAATTAACTTATTTAACGTGAAACCAGTTTACGAGCTGGTGGTTTCTAGATAAAGGCAAGGGAATATTTGGATCGAGAAAATCATGACTATATTAAAAGATAGAATATTATTATTAAGAGTTTTATTATTGAAAAAGCCCTTTCTTAATCACATGCATATGTCTGCAACTAGAGGGGTTTTGTATCATTCGATTTATTGTAAACAAACAATATCGCTATAAAATAGATTAAATTATTAAACTTTATTTTTTCTTTAAAAAAAATATGCGCGTTTTTCATATAAATTCATTCGTTCAATTCCATCATGAAACTACTGCTTTCAATAAAGAACGGGTGGGCTTGTAGTATCTCATTAGAGGCAAGTCAACATAAGTCTTATTCATTCAGGTTTATAGAACAAGACATGTTCATCAGAAAGTTGGTGTAACATTGTTGGATAAGAGTCTCTGGCCTCCCAGAATTTTCTGTTCATCTAAGTATGAGTGAGATGCTTTTCTGTGATTCATCACAACCCTTTTACCCCTTTGTTTGTCTACTTGTATTAGGCATTGCATGGTGAGCTTCATAATAAAATTGATAGGAAAATTAAAATCAATTAAGGACCTTTCGCTCAGACTTTTGTAGGATCATTTTTTTATTAAAAAAAAGTTCAAAATATTTATTCACATGATAACCCATACAAAAGTAGAATTCATTTAACCAATAAGGAATGAATTCTGATCTCTGGGATATATGGATCCATCAGGGCTGAAAAGTTATTATTATTAACAGTTTATTTGATATTTTATACAAATATCAGACATCAATACAAGTTTGAAAATTTGCTTGCATTTAAGTTTTTTTAATTAATCCAAAATTTACCATCGGTTTTGAGAAAAAAATGATAAAACTGTGCGTTGTGATTTTTTTTAAAGTAATATTTGGAAATTTAGTGCAATACGTTTGAATTCTTCTGTATTTTAAAACCTGACAAAATTTCTAATGCATTTCAAAAAGCACTACAAATATTTACTGTATACAGTACTATTATTGTGATGATACTTCACTAATATATAGAATCCTTGCTCCTTCGTTCTTTCAAATAACGATTTTTTAAACCTATTTCTTTCCATAAAAGAAATGTATAATCTTTGTAAATTCTATACCTTCAGGTTCTTTTAAATTATTTCATGCAATATTAAATATTACTGCTCTTCAAAAACCTTTTTAATTACACTTCAGAAATGCTCAAATGCTTGATCCTATAAAAGAAACTGAAAAAAAAGAATGAAGCAATTTTACAGTAGATAACCATAGTGATTGTCATTGAAGTCACCCAATATTAATTAGTTCTTTTTAATTCAATCTTATGTTTCAAGTTCTTTCGAATAAATTAAATTTTATTTTTTAGGTAAAGGAGCAGATATAATCTTGATAAAGAAACTTGCCAGAATTTAATTTTGAAATAATCATGATTTTTTTTGTAAATATATATTAAATCTAATTTGAAATTTAATATACCTAGAAAGAATAAGATATTTCCATAAGAAAGCAATAAAAGCCTATTTATATATATCAAATATTTGTTTTGCAATGACAGTTTGAATTAGTATTGCAAAGCGATATTTTATAAGTATAAAATCACAAAATACTATTGAAGGGATCATAATATGGAATATGAAAAATGAATAATATATCTCATTATAAATAAGTCTTTTAAACACTTTATTGGGCAGAAATAAACATACATATACTTATGCTTGTTGCTTCAAAATATTCCTATATAAAAGCTTATAAAAATATATGTGCAAAAAAAACGTAAAAAACATACATTGAACAAACTTAATTTTTTTATTGTAAGGAAGATTCAGTAATTTATTAATTAATAGATGAGATTTAGTTTTTACAAAGTAATGAATATAATGCATTTCCCTTATGCCTATATCTCATTATTTTGGTTAAATGTTTTTACGAACCTAATATTTAAAAATCGTGTGTATTTATTTTTTCCCTTAAATTCAGAAATTTTCTAGCTCTTGAAGAATTAAATGTATTTCCTATTTCTCTAAGGGATGCATTCATCTTTTAAAAAAGAATATTAGTGTTTTTGCATTTCCAAATAAAACTTGTTATCCACAACATGTAAATCTATTTCATCATTTTCTAAAGTTTTTCAAATAATATATTTCAACCGTTTAGTTACATACTTTGAGTTCATTATTTCTTTCTTGTTTCACTATTTACATGCTGAGTAAGTAGCTAGATAACTTTTATCAGAACAACCATTAATTTTGGTATCAAATCTCAAACAAAAAGGATTAAACTGAGTATGATAATACAAATAGTTTTCAGTTACATAAGAACTTAAGAGAAAAGAAGGTAGATGTAAACATCAATTAAAATTGCAAAATCCTTCAAACTTACACTGCTGTTTAAAAGTACAAACAAATGACATAAAACAAACAAAACAAAAAAGAAACTTTTGTACTTTTAAAGTTTTAAATTCTTTTTACTGAAAAGTTGTTTACTCATACAGATCGTTTTTTCTTGCCAAATTAAAGGATCTTAATGACTTGAACTTATTCGAAGTCTTTTATCTAGATTAAGAAACCAAGGGAATTGATAATTTATTCATCAACAAACATTTTGTCAAGATTTTTTGTAATAGTTTAAAAGTAAAATTTTCTTGTCTTTAAAAGTAACGTATTTTTTCCACTTCCCCACTTAACCCATTTTATCCCACTGTCCTATCCGGAGGACAGCTGAAAAATAGCATGTAGAAATTAGTAGTTGTTTGTTGCGAATATTTTATCAGCTGGAACATGTAAAGTTATGTCTAAGCTTCTGTTAGCATGAGTTCTGTCTCGCCCGTCCGTCGCCTTCATCTGTTAACTTTGTTTTTTCCTGACATTAATGAGCGTCATATGTATCTGTTCTTTGCGATTGCAGAATTCCCTTTCAGTTTGTTTTAAACACTTGGCTGGTCAGTTTTTATGTGAGAGCAGTCTTCGTTTATAATCCTGCTGGTTGGTTAAAGCTTTATTGTTATTAGGTAAGTTGTAGCGCGTTAGTTTTTAACTGTCCTCCAAAAAGGACAGTGGGACGATAAGCATATAAATGATGAGATATTTCTAAATTTGTAACTAGAAGTTTAGAAAAAAAAATCCTCCCTACGTTTCTGCCCCTAAAGAGTGATGTCTGTGCAAAGGTTTTTGAAGTTAGAGGAAGCACTGGAACTATTAAATAGTTTAGATTCAGATGAGAGCGATGTTGAAATTGCTGTGTTACCACCAGATGCCAGTGAACTAACTGACGAAGATGAAGGGGACGACACGGAAGTAAATACTGGTGAGATTGTTGTAAATGACGTTCCTGGGACTCTGGAAGTCAGAGTTGGAGATAGTATTGAGACTGAAGCGTCCACAAACGCTGGTGTTTCGACAACAAAGCACAGACGAAAAGCTGAAAAGTATCAGTCATCTTGGATAAAGACGAAATCACCACAATATTCAAAATGGAAAACACAGGTTGATTCAACTGCAAATGACTTGCTCAAGCACATGGAAACTACATTGAAAGAAAAATCTCCAGTGGAACTTTTTGAGCAGTTTTATTCTAACGAAGTTTACGATCACATAGTAAAAGAAACTGTGCGATATGCAACAGATGCAAAAAACGAACATGATTTCTTGACCAGTGCTGACGAAATACGTGTTTTTTTAGGAATTTTGCTTCTAACTGGTTATCATTCAAATACCTGTGAACGTGACTACTGGTCAGATGCTGAAGACCTTGGAATTACCCTGGTGAAAAATGCAATGTCACGAAACCGTTTCCAAAAGTTGAAATCTTATTTACACTTTGTGGATAATAGTACCGTAAGTCAGCATCCCGAGGACCGATCGTTCAAGGTAAAACCTTTGTTTGCCATGCTCAATAATAATTTTATGAAGTTCGGACACTTCTCAGCAAATCTAAGCATTGATGAAATGATTATCATGTACTACGGTAGAAATAGTCTGAAACAGTTTATCCGAGGTAAGCCGATACGCTTTGGATATAAACTATGGGCTCTCTGTGGAAGCGAAGGATATTGTTACAACTTTTCCCTGTACTGCGGTAAGGAATTTCATGCAAGAAAAGATACTCCTCTTGGTACCCGTGTTGTGATGAAACTAATAGAGAACATTGGGAATCCTTCAGGTTACACTTTATACTTTGATAATTTTTTTACGAGCATTGATCTTTTGAAAAGTCTTGGTGAAGAGGGTTATCGAGCCACAGGAACCATACGAGAAAATCGGATAAACCGCGAATGCCCCTTAGAGGAACCTAAGTCCATGCGGAAGAAAGAAAGAGGCACGTGTGATTTTGCATATGACAAGAACTCAGAGATTCTCCTGGTGCGATGGAATGACAATAGTATTGTCACTACTGCTACAAATTTCAGCACTTTAGAACCATTCTTTGATGTGAAAAGGCGAGTAAAAGGACACAAAGATAAAATTAACGTGAAGATGCCTAATTTGATAAATTCGTACAACAAACATATGGGCGGGGTGGATCACCACGACTGGTTGGCTGGACTGTATGCCGTCAAGATACGTGGAAAAAAGTGGTACTGGCCACTTTTCATTCGTACACTGGACATGGCAGTGGTAAATGCATGGATAATGCACAAAGCTGTCAACAAAAGTGATGCCCTAAACTTGAAGGAGTTCCGAAGAGCTATAACAACGGTGTACCTAAAAAAGTCTACGAACAGAACAAAAGGTAGACCCAGAATATTTTCTATGCCTTCTAGTGCAGAAGACGACGTCCGCAAGGATGGTGTTGGCCATTTTCTGTTGAAGAGGGAGAAACAGCGCCGTTGTCAAAGAGAGGATTGCAAAGGGAAACCCAAAACATACTGTGGGAAAGGTGATAAAACACTTTGTCAGGCTTGTTTTGGGCCTTTCCACCAAGTTTAGTATTATATTCAACTGAAAATTGAAATTTTATGTAAATAATGAAGTATTATTCGGATATTGTAAAAATTTGTAGTCGGAAATTGCTTTTCACTAATGAAAATAACACTGAGACATGTAAGTGCAAATTTTATCCCCTTTATCCCAGTGTCCTATTTAGAGGACGGGTCAGATTTCCTATATAAAAAAATTTTTTTTTTTACATTTTGTTATATTTAGTATATTTAGGTTTAATATACCTCAGAAAATATGATTATTCTCAAATTTGAACAAAATAAATAAATTGGGATAAAATGGGTTAAACATGTTCATGAATGACCTTAATGAATAATTTTTATTTAAGATCAAGAAAGATTTATGGACTTAATTAGTCCTCTTCGCTAATTAGAAGTTCGCTCTTTGATTTCTATTCATAGTTACTTGTTTATCTTTTTCAACTTCTAATTATACATCTTTTCCTTATTCTAATAAAAAAAAACTCCTTCCTGAATAGTTTCTTGGAAGATTAAGAGCATTTTAAAATTATATTTTTTGTGCTGTATTGTTTTTCCCTTTACATTCAAAATTATTTTTTATTAGACAAGGGGATACACATCCTAATTATCTGAAAATGAAAGCAAAGCTTGTAAAACTCAGATTTCTTTCAGCAATTAGAATAGGTTCGAATGAGATATTTTAATTACTATTTTATTTTGCTAATAAAAGTCAACTATAAATGTCCAGAATTTTATATTTAATTTCTCAACACACCCCATTTTATAAGATGGATTTTTGCTTTTAATTCAACTCTTTCGAAAATTTTGCTAAATTTTGGGGGATCGAATTTTTTTTATAATCCGATTCGAAAGTATTAGTATTTTTTTTTATTATTATATATTATAGGTTTGAAAAATCTTCAAAATAAACGATTTATGTTAATTAAGAATGAAATAAGATGAGATTATAAGTAAATAAGTTACTAAAGCGATTTGAAATTGTTATCTATATTATTATCGTTTGAAAATGTTGTAAGTTTGATTTCCCTATTTTTTTATGTTTTTAAAAATTTACTCTTAGTTAAATATATCAATTGCAATAACACAAAAAATATATTCGATATAATTTCAGCAAAACCAATAAAAGTAAAGAAGTTAAAACGCAATGGAAAGAATTGTTGTAAAATATGATTAGTTCATGTATTACAATTGCTTATACTAAGATTAAAGAAAAAAAATGGTTTCCATGATAAAAGATCTACCTTCCAAATAGCATTTTGTTTGTAACAATTCCAAATAAATTTGTAATTGTTATTGTAGAACTGTATGCTTTTATTATATCGATAATAAAGAAAAACACTGATTTGAAAAAGTTTTTTTTTTTTTTTTTTCAAAATTTAAAGTCAAGTATTTTTATAGCAAAATAAGTTTTAAATGCCGTATCAATATTTTTACATATTGGACAGAAAATGAAGTCTCCGTTATTTCTTAAATAATATTTTACAAAACAGAAAATTTCAAATCCCAAAATTCTCGCTATATTGAGGATTAGCAATCATTCCCGTTCTGTATGATTAAATATTTAATAAAAACCTATTTCTTTTAGCAGCTTAGCTAAAATTAATTTTCAAGTAAATTTAACGAATTTGCAAGGAATAATAGCCTGAAAATGAAAAAAAAAATCATATGAATGCTATTCTTATAAAAAAAGTATCAAACTTCGCGAACATTATAAAAAATATTTCATTAAAATCTTGGATTATTCAAAATCTTTATGTATTTGATTAAAATTGTGTTTCAGATTTCCTTAGTATATTTTTATGATTATTTAATCAAAATTATATTTTTGTGCAAAATGAAATGTAATTTTTGAAAGTCTTATTTAAAAGATATTTTAGCATATTTGTAGAAAAATTCAAAGCTAAAAGAAAAATTCAAAATGTTTATAGGATGAAGAGTCAATTCAATACTTATTTCTATCACGTTGAATAATATTGCACATGTTCATTTTATCATAAATTAAAATTATTAGTTTCTGTATAAAAATAGGCAAACTGATAAGGAAAAGCAATTTTCTTAATCGATAAAAGTGCTTTAAATGCCACTGATTCGAAAAACAACCTATAAGTAAAATCACACCCATTATTCGGAGCAACTTTTTATTCAAATTTTAACACTTAGAATAACATTGCTCAGAAAATGGATTCCAATATATTTTTGAGATAAAAATTATTTAAAGGAAAGCAAAATATTATTAAATTTTACTGGTTATAGATAAGTAATATTTTCAACATTAATTCAGGTATCCCTCTGAAATGACAATATTACTTTATTTTTTTTATTTCTTTCCAATTATTAAGAAAATCTTTCATGAAAGATTCTTCAGAATCTATATGAAAAAAATTAATCCTATTAGAAAATTCGAGCAACGTATTTATAGCGACATATAGTCTAATGCTTTTTCGCAATTATCTTCATTTTAAAATGCCACAAAATATCTGTTAATAGCTGAAAAATGCATACATATTTCTTCAACATCAATATGAAGTAACTCCTTTGTTTTTATAGGAAGAAAGAATGCAAATTTGTTATTTGCGATGTAAGAAAGAATGAATGTAAAGAAAGGGATTTAAACATAATGAAAAATAACAATAGGAAAAGACTTCAGTAGTCTTAACTTATAAAATTATCGATTTGAAAGAGTTCCTCGAAAACTATAAAAAATAAGATTAGGTACATAAAAATAAATTGAAACGACAAAATGGGTTTTTGAAATAGAGAAAGTATTTGTTTTTTATTATTATTATCATGAAAAATATATCAATAAAGAAAATCCTTATATGATTATTAGAATTTTGCATTTGGATTATGTGAAATCATTTCCAAAAAGTCAATCACCGCATACATAATATGGTTGGTTATTATAGTATAAACAATCATTGAATTAACAGAAAGAAACAAGAAAATGTTTAAAGTGTATGGTCCATGGTCCATTTAAAATCCACAAGCAAATATGAGTATTTAATATAAAATTTATTTAGCGCATCTCATAAAATGCTTAGAAATCCAATGAAATGGATTCAGGCTATGTAGGTATTTCCGTATAAAACTTCCGTATTATACTTAGAGTATGGATACCATACTAAATGGGTATTACTATAATACGTATGGGTATTGTACTAAATGTATGGGTATTACATTAAACGCATGGATATGATACCATATGAATGATTACTAAATGTATGGATATTATACTAAACTCATGATATTTTACTAAACGTATGGATACAAAACTGAACGTATGAATACTATACTAAACGTAGGGTTACATCTGAAACTATGTATAAAACTTTCGCAAATATTTGAATAATGTGAGAAATTAGTGTTCCTTTTAAGAGTACTTAAATATAATGAAATTATTCTACCACTATCATGTTTAGAGAAAATGATACAGATTATTCCTTGCGGGACCATAATATTTCAAAAATAGTTTCATAGTGGGTTCAGGCGAAACAGTGAGTTTGTTCGAAAATATTAGAGCAAACAGAAAAGTACTGTGATCGCCAAAAGTAAACACGGTTGTCTACGTGTCTGGAAGTATTTTATCGAAGATACATGACTGCGGTTCCATGAAGGGAAACAGACTATTACAAAACATCTCGGCAAATCTAGCATTAATGGCAGTGTTGGCCTCATTCCAAACGGTTTTCGCTTTCTGTGGGCCTAAGTGGGGCAATTTTTTTATTCTTAAATGCTTATATACAATGCATTGATAGTACAAGCTTATATTGGAATATATGTGCATTATATATGTGTATCCTTATATTTGTATGATATTATTTGGTAGTAAAATTTAATTGAAATTATTGTATTACACAAAATGAATAATTTATTACCGATAATTTTGGGAAATTTACTTTAAGTTCTTGAGATATTTACAAATAATAAATTGTGTTTTAATGTTAAAAAAAACTTTGAATTGTCACGGTTTTCTGATGCGATTTTTATTTAAAAAAAAATCATTTTAATTAGTCGTATCAATTTAAAATGAACAATTCTTGTTAGAGCACTCTACAAATAATTATGAGAATCATTTTTTGTATTCCCTAGGCTACTATATAAGGCGTTTTCTAGAACCAAATTTGCTACATACCAACACTAAAGTTTATAATTTATTTACTACTCGGGTTCAACAAAGACTGATCTGGTACAAACATCAAATAAAGATATTTTTGATCAGACCCAAAGTTATTTTATCTTGATGACTTTATCACATTAAAACGTTTATGATTGGAACTAAGATTGTAGTGTATTGGCAACAATAAAACTAAAAAGTTTTAATTTATCGATGGTTATTTCACTGTATATATATTTTTTTATTTTACTAATACAAATACATATCCTGTATTTTTTACTTTGCATCGATAATTGTAATATTATTTCCATAAAAATACCAATTTAACTGTGACTGTTATACAGAATGTTTTCACTTTCTTCCGCTTCTCTTGTATTTTCATACCCTTGATACTTTTCAGCATTTAATTAAAAATTCCGTTAAAAGTAAAATGATTGAAAAGTGATTTTCTTAAACAAATTAACTTTGTAAATACACACATTTTTGGTAATATTTAAATCTTTTGTTGATTTGAATCGAGTAATGTAAGCATAAAAATTTGATTGTTAGATTCAAATGTTTCCTTCCCATGCTCCAACAGGTTTATCTTGCATTGAAATAATCTATTACGTTCATTTGAAAAAGAAATAGAGTCATAATAACCAAGATCATTGTCATTATATTACCGTATGTGATTATGCGTAATTAAACAACAGCAAAGGATTTACTACTTTGTTACTTACTACAAAATTTGAAAAGAATTGTCTTTTCTCATGAATTTGATCCTTTTCCACTTAACTGTAATTAGTCTTAGCTTAGTTATTTTCATATTTAGATTTGTATTCCCAGACAGGTATGAAGTACAAAAAAAAGGAGGAAAGGCGTAATGTAAAGATATAATAAATTTAAAATATGAATTATAAGTTTTCTTTTCTTGATAATCTATATACTTTCTTTGCAAATTTTATAGTCTTAAACAAATATCCATTGTTATTTCTTATCGAGTGATGTTTATTTTTTTCGCAGGAAATCTTTGGAGGATAAACTTCGTTTAGTACTATAATATATATTTTATTTAAAAATAAACAATAATTCATAAAAAATTTAAGAAGGTTAGATGCAATAAGACTTTATTTATGATGTATAATTTCCTAAATGATGGTGATTAGCTAGTTTTTATTATTTTTAGCTTAGCTTAT
>JAPMOQ010049521.1:0-19891 GCA_026543055.1 Argiope trifasciata
ATAATTTTTAATTAATAATATGATTGAAATAACAGATATTTGGAACAGATATTTAAAAATAACAATAGCAAAATTATTTGTTATTGAAAAAACCGTGGATTATGCATCTCTACTAGTAACATAAGCTGCTAAATGATCAGAAGGGAAAAAAGAAATGACCACGTGATGTACTTTTTAAAAATAAAAAACTTTAATATTTCAGTAACAAACCGTTTCATTCATCATTTAGATGCAAAGATCATCAATTTTAGGAGGATATAAATTTTTTGGATAAAAAATACATACAATTATCAATTTCTCGGACTCATTATGCGTTTAAAAAACCTGTAAACATTATAATGAAGCCTCATTTCTTTTTTTAAAAAATCTTAATTGTAAATTTTTTTAGATCCAATATATTTAATTCACACACACACGCACAAAAATGAATGAACTAATTAATATAGCCTTCAAATTAAATTTGGTCAGGAAAAACTAGTCCAAAAATAGTGTTCATATATTATGAGATGCTGCTTTTTTTTTCAGAACTTTAACAGTTTAATTAATTTTTTCTGCAAATATAGAACTCATTCTTTCTGAATTTCACACACACACACAAATTAGCTCTTTCCTAGGGGAAAAAAAGAACTTGTTTTATGAAGCTTGAATTTTAATCAAAGAGAGTAGTATAATCATAAAATCCAGTGATCACATTCTACTTTTTTTCCTCTCAGATTTCCTATGAGCTCAAACAATGAATATCAGCATTTAGCAGAAAAAGCTCTGTCATAGAATGAGCCGAATTTTTAGTGATTCTCTTGTTACTACATTTCAAAATTAGGATTTATCCAATACTTATTTTGCTTTTAAAGAATCTTAACTCGCAATTAAAACTTTTACAGTATTTAACAAATATTCTCAATACATTATGAAAAAAAAAATGTTATTTGCAAATTTTATTCTCAACATCATTCTGATTCCCATAAAAAAGAGCACGATGAATACAATAGACGATGATATAGTATAGAAACATGCATCCTCCATCCATAAACATGCCTTCCTTAGTAATACATCCCAGAAAAAAGCTTTGGTAAAATATCCATGTAGCACAGAAGATGAAAAAAAAAATCAACTTTAAAATTTCTTTTATTATTAAACATTATTTTATATTTGACGCCAAAATGTAAAAACTTATTTATGCACCAAGAAAGAAGCATATTTTTGGAGTGTGAACAATTGTCGGTGATGGCTTAACGGATTTATGAAGAAGGCAGGCCTTATTTATGCACGATCTTTCTTAACAAAAGGATAATACCATGATACAATTTATTTATAATTTCTCATATGTTTTACGAACCTAATTTTTGGCTAGAAATGCATGTTGACTGTGGCTGAGAGCTTGGGAAGGGTGCATTTTCCACTCACACATCCTATTTATAATTAATTAAATGCCAATATGATAACTCAGAATTAAATTCTATATTCTTTTGGTTTGCTAGATGAAATTTAATGTTTTCACTAAAGCTAAAAATACTTTATTCAGTATACAAATTTAATGTTGATTTAATTTTATTTCTTGTAACTTGGCTGTATTCATTGGAAAGTAGTTTAGTTTTTTTTATAAATGAATTAATTATTTTAATACTCACAATTTTGTAATATATAGGAATGAATATTTAAAAAAAATTTAATGTAGCAATATATATATATATATATATATATACACATATCAAATTTAGTAATAAATTAGTGTTATAGAACATTTAAAACATTTTTTTATTATTGCAGGCATGCACTGATTTTGTTATTAGTTAACATTTGTATGAGCAATAAGCATTTATATTTTTGTGGTCTAAAAACTCCAATAATAAAGATCTATAATCTCTTTCTTGCAATTTTGTGCATTCTTTTTTTAATGTTGATAATGTGCATAATAAGCTTTTTAAAATTGAATAATTCACACTTGTTAAAATATGCATTGTGAAGTTATGTATATACGTATGAATTCTTTTTACAACATAGATAATTTTGATAAAATATAACTTATTCTCTGTTAAATAGGATTGCTAATAGCCTTCAAAGAAATTATCAAAGTATTCAATATTTTCAATTGAATAAAAAATAATTTTTCTTTTGTTAAAATAAGATTTATATTGAATCAAAATTAATATATGCATAGGCTGATTAATATTACATGATTTTAAAAAGCAGATTTGAAGTACATATATTTTTGATTCCAATTTTTTTTTTTTTTTCATAGATGCACAATAAATTTCTCTATTAATGCACAAATGCCTAATTTTGATATAACAAACTAACCCAGAAATAATAATCTGATCATTTCTTTCTAATTATATGGCTGGTGTAAAAACATTTTAAAAGAAAACTTGTACTAAAAAAATCTTATATCTTGGATAAATTTGTTCAAAATGTTGAATCTTCTACTTTTATAACACTGCACAGAAACAAAACCTTCTTTCTTTTTTTTGGTATATCGAGATAACTATCATTCATATTAATTGATTTTTTTTTAATCAAACAATATTTTGCCATTAATTTTAAAGATTTATTGTATGGCATCATAGCGAAAACCAAAGTAAGCATATCTCATTATTTACAGATAATAACCGGATATCCAAATAATAAGACGGAAGTGAAAAAAAGAGGAATGGACCAATAGACGGTCGTAAAAATCAGCTGACACCTTGTTTTGCAACTTAAGACCAGCCCACTTTCTGTCCGCTTTGTTTAAAACTCCGTCTGGCAATAACGATTTCTAAAAGCAAATATTTCGGCGGTAAAAACACTCTGGGGCTTCTACCTGGGATTTTTTAAAAATTAGGTTTGACATATTTATTTAACATTTCTTTTACCATCACTTATTTATAGAAATTCGATGTATTTGAATAAGCGATTTCATTTCTATTCCACTGTTTAGTTATTGTGGTTTCGTAAATACTTTTTAGTCCCAATCCTGATATCAATCGATACAGTAGAAAGATATATTAACACATTATCATATGTCTAACTGATCATTTTAATTACTTATGTGCTCTAAATATGTTCATTGTCTTTTCACCGAGTCGACTTCTAAACCTATTACTCATAGTATGGTGTAATTTTTAAAATTATTTATCTATCATCTTTAGTCTAGAAATGTGTTGCTTATAATCGGCATTTGCTTCATATTCTGCGAAATCTTGCTTGACTTTTTGCATTTTCTTTTTCACCTTTTCATAGTTTATGTTATAATGCAATCTTATTGGTACCCTAAAAAAAAACTTCAACTCAATCCAGAAAATAATAATATATTTTTGTGAACTGAGGAAGGCAAAATTTGTTCCAGAATTACCTCAGTGGATTGCATTTTTGTGAGGATATTTTGAATAAATACACGACATTTAAGAACTAAAGTATGAATAGATGTTGCTCTTAACCTTTTCAGTCCTGAAATTCATACATGTGTACCTGTTATCGTTTTCGTTTTTCTTATACAGAAAAGTAAAGCTTTACCGAAAAAAGGCATGCGTTTCAACATTTTGGAATGTAGATTGCATTTTTTATTCATAAATAGCACTGCAGTTCGGTATTTTTTTCTTATCCCTCGCTATTAATTAGAGAAATAAAGAAAATGGCATTGAACAGAAAACAGCAAATATCTATGATAGATGTGGTGAAAAGGCAAATTTAACTAAGGTACACATATGTGTATATCAGGCCCTCTGCGCCCATTTTCTGACTGTTTGCATTCCATTGTGATGTTTAGAGTTTGAGGGTTACTTTTCAAATGGTCATTTCTTGTCCCTCAGTATGTTGTGTATCTTTTTCATAATAAATTTTTCTTATGTTCTGTAATGTAATAAGATATAAATTATAAAAAAAATTTTTAAAACTTTAGTAAGAAAATTAATTTTATAGCTATCTTGTAATCAGTAATTGATATTTCAATCCAACACCTTGTATATAATACATGGAATTTTATTTGCTAATATTAATTTTTTCACATGAAGCAGCTTTAACTCAAAAGGAGATTATTGAACTTTTAAAACAAAGGGCTTTTAGAGGGGAAAAAAAAAGAATTTTATGTGCATTGAAAGTGTGTGTTAAAACAGAAAAAATGTATTAAAACAGGGGAATGTGTCACAAATGATAGTAAAATGTGCCATATCAAGTACAAAAATAATAAATCTGTGATACTATTATCCACATGTAAAGGTAATGAATCAATTGGAACATGCAGAAGGCAGTCAAAATAACTGGAACAAAGAGTTGATGTAAAATAATCTGCTATTGAAAAAGCATATAATATGCACATGGCAGTCATCGACCATTATTTTGCATATCGGCAATATGCAGTAAGGACAAAAAATGGCCAACGCTAGTATTCACGTATTTTTTAGATTTAGTAGTTGTCGATTTCTGGATATATTTTAAACTGGTAGTGAAGTGACCAGCAGAGCTGCCAAGAATGGATGCTAAAATGTTATGACCTTATAGCAATTTCAAATGGGCATAATTCGGTCCTTGTTAAAATATGAAGGAATTCTCTTCATCATCGAAAACGAGTAAATATTTGGGTTCTTACCAATTAATAGAAAAAAGGTTATCAAATAATTGAAATGTAACTAATAGACCTTTGGAGTTTTCATCAGCTCCATCTGATGAAAACATCAACAATAGAGCAATTCAAATTGCCCTTACTGCCATTAAAAGAAATAAGACTTTATGTGCCATGCCATCTACAGCAATACATGGGCGATTAAAATGCATCCCAATTTTAATATCCAAAATGCAAATCTAGGAAGTGCTGAAAATGTAATATCTACTTATGTAATATTAATATTTTTTTGAAATCTTATCTAAAATAAGCTTTAGTAGATTATTAATGTAATAAATTTTGTATTTTTTCATTTATAAGGTCTTAAAATAGGAAAAGTATAATTATTGAATAACCTGAAAAATTGCTCAGTCAGGGATACTTTATCTCGCTTGAGACCTGAGATACACCTATTATGGAACTTAAAATTGTTTGATCAACAATTTTTTTTTTCACAAGCTACTGAGACATAGCAAAGGTAAAAATATCTTGACATATTTTTTATTCAGTTTAAAAAAAATTCAAGTCTGAAGTGGTTAATGCATTTTATTTCATTTTTACAAAAATTTTTAGTAATATCACAGTTTTTATTTATGTAATTTCATTAAAATTTCCTTTGAGAATTGTAATATATGTAAAAAAACAACCTTAAATTAGATGAAAAACAGAAACGTTTATCCTAAAAAAACTCAGTCTCTTTTTATTGCATCATTTAATACTTTTTTGTGACGTCAAGTACTAATTTATTTTTACTGCATACTAACTGGTACCCAGTGTGTTGCTATCGAAGAAGGAATAATTTTGGGAATATTCTTTGCAATTTAAAAATAATTATCTTGTTTAATTAGGAATGACAGAATAACATTTATTTTTGCATCGCAAATGAATGTATTCGTTGAAATTGAATGATATATAAAGGAAAAGCGTGAATAACATTTACTCTGATTTTTAGCTTTATTATTCAGGACTTCGGGTTGGACAATATTTTTTTGTTTATCCATCTTCAGCAGAAACAAATTTCTTGACTGTTCGACTCGTAAGCTTCCAGCCGACAACTGGTTGAGTGAAAAACATAAATTTTTTGGTTCAGTCCGTAGTGTTTTCTTCTGAAATTGATTAAACACAGAAAACATATTTATGCAATGAAATTGTTGATATAGTTGATTTAATAATTTTTCAAAAAATTAAAATGAGGAGAAAAATTTTGTACTCCAATATTTCCAGAAGATACCTTAAAAAATGCTGGCATTTTATTAAATGTTTTGAATTGAAATTACAAATTTATAGGATTATTTCTTTTAAAACTTTCTTGCATACTTTGTAATAAAACTATTACCTCAGAGAACGATTTCATAGCATTAACGTACAATAGCTACAAAATATTAACATCTATCTTAAATTTAGTATCTTGATTGAATTTATTGTGTCCCCTTGGGCAGTTATTTGGTGGTTAAGTGCGTAAGTGCAAGTAATATATGGTCAAAATTTTATCGCTGTCAGATGAGTGGTATATCAGAGCGTAAGAGACATACGGAGAAACATTCATTTTTATTTATATAGATTGTTGTATTATGATAAATGTTTCATTTTTCGTTATTACTATAATTTAAAAACGTAACATGATTAAATCGGGATTAAAAACACTTCCGTTAATTATGAATGATTAACCTTAAAATTAGCTGAATGAAAGAAATGACAATTTTTTATGTCTTACTTTTTAAAGTTATTTTATTTTTATTAAAAAAATAGTAAATCTAAGTGCTATTAATAAGAGGTATTAGTAATAATATTTTTTGATTTCAGCTGCTTATATTTTCCATTCAGAAATACACAGTTTTATTTTATTTGAAGTTTTGAAAGTTAATTTATCAGAAGGATTCAATAATTAGTAAAATGCTTAATTTTATTTTTCCTTTTCTACTTATCATTGTAACTAGCTGGTACCCGGCTCGTTGGTGCCGCAGAAGAAATAATTTTGAAAATAGTGTTTGAAATTTTAAATAACTGTTTTGCTTGATTAGGAATGTTTGTAAAAATGATATTTATTTTGATTAACAATGAATACATTAATTGAAATTGAATGATATATAAAGGAAAAGAGTAAATAATATATATATATATGGCTTACAATTCAAAAGCTTTTGAGTAGACAATGTTTTTTTTGTTTTTTTTTTTTTGTCTTCAGCAGAACTAAATAAATTTCTTGACTGTCCAACTCATACCATCCAGCATACATAATGAATTTTTTAGATTCAATTCGCACACTTGAATTGATTGGCCTTGTTGGTGGTCATCGAGTGCTCTCGTCGTTCCTGATTGGCTTATGAACCTCAGTTTGGCTAATTTCTAGATGGTGCTCTGTTTTATCACTTAATAAAGTGATGAATGTTTGGGAACATATTTTTTGTCAAAGTTATCAACACGATATACATTTCTATAATCCAAATACCGTTAGTAGCTTCACTTAATAAATAGCAAAATTATTGTTTGCACTGGAAAATTTCCATTATATATAACTTGCCTTGAGCAGTATCGACAATTTAATTTTATATGTGTGATATCAAATCCGAATAATACGTACGGTTTGCTGCAGACGAAATAGTGAGCACGCTGAATAATATCCTGTGTAAAAGACAATTCATCAATTAAAAGAAAAAAAATTTAGTGTTTTCACGAAGTATTTTTGATTTCATTTCCCTCACATTGATTGATATCAATAATAATGATTTGATTTGATATATGTGTAATTAATTCCAATGAGATGTGCTGTTTGACATTTGTCAATTATCAGTTTAAAAATATAATATAAAATTATATGTATATAAATATATATATAATAAATATATATATATATATAATAAATATATATATATATATAATGAAAATAAAATTTACTAGAGAAATTGTAGATTCAAACTGAAATGATTCTGCAATCACCAAATATTACAACAACAAAAAAAGGGCTTATTAATAGTCTTGCTTTGATGAATGATTTTGATAAACGTTTTTATATCTGAAGTATGAATCATAATATTTCTAAAATAATAATAAGCAATAAAGTTTGAAACACCGTATTTTACGGGTGTTTTTTCAGAGTTGGCTCAATCATCCCCACATTATTAGTATCTCTCATGTGTAACTATGTTATATAAATTTAAAATATATATATAATTAACGAAAAATGGTAGATTTTCTTAATACTTTATTTGAATAAAGGCCAAAATTTGTTACATTTTTTAATTTTTCAGCATGAAGTTTGAAAATTTCTTCAATAAAAATTAAACCATTTTTCATTATTCCCAATTATCCCCTTATTATTGGAATTATTTTAACTTAGAATACACCTTAAATAATTATTATTTCACGTATGAATACCATTGCATGTTCAAAACAAAAGTTGAATGTATCTATCTGTATTTTTCAGATTAGATTGGAAAATAGAACTATTGTTCTTTACACTTTTAAAATGGTCATAACAGGTTTCATTTTTATTTATCTAGATCTATGAAAATATTTTATGTTTCCAACTTATGAATGAAAATCAAACCATCTATTTGGAAAATGTAGTTAAAATAGCTTTTTTAGGAATCCTTGTTCTTTTTTCAGGTTATTCATTTGAAGTGAAAATTATCCATACTTTGCTTGAGACTACTTTTTCTCTTCACACCATTGTTTTCCACTCTGCACAGTGAATCATTGACCTTGGAAGGTAAACTCATGTTTCCTTACATCCCTTTTTCTTCCTTGCATGTGTGAAGGCACACGATTGTAGTTTTTGTGTGTGATAATTTCGTTTCAATCTTTGGAATTTAGCTTAATGTTTCCTTTAATGGTTTTCAAATAACTTAACTTTTTTGTTATCACTCATGCAATTGTAAAAGGAATACTTAACTGAACTCAATTTGATGTATTTCATTCATTTTAAAAAGGGAAAAATAGTAACAAATACATAGTAATATAAGGGCGTGAGAAAGTGCTTGGTTATTTTTACAAAATGTAGATGCCTATTGCGACCTGTTCAAGTTTCTTCATATTCTAAACTTAAAATGAGCTATTGATAATCTGAAATAATGAGACATTAAAAATTTGTTTGATGCATCATTAGGTTGAAAAGTAAAATGTTTTAAAAGCACTTGGATGCATGATTAATGCAATACTGTGCTTGAAATGACACTTAGAAGCAATATTTAATTGAAAAAAGGCTATGTACCACGACAACTTAAAAAAGTTTATACTTGGTGTTAGATATGACAGTAATTGTTTACATTTTTCCCTTTCTAACATATGGTGACCCCAGAAAGTGATTAAAATATATAAAAGGTCAGTGTTTAAACCGTAAAACTGTCAATACTGTAAAAATACTCTATTAAATATTAAATAGTTTTTTTGTTTTTTTTTTACAATGGAACATCTTGTCAAGAAGCAATCTCTAATACAATCATATTTTACTAAGACATATGAAGTTTTAATGTCTCTGTTTGAGGTTGAAAATATCGAAAGAAAAAAAATGAAATTAAGATTAAATTTGCTACTTTAAAACACATTAGTACTGATTTAATGCCTATTGATAATGAAATTTCAGAAATTGCATTAAGTGTTGACAATAATGGGGAAAGTTATTCCAAGGAATTTGCAGCTACAGAAGAATATAAAGTCAAATGTGACAAAGTCCTAGTTTGTTTTAATTCTTTTATAGAAAGTAAATCCCTGTCAAACATAAAAATATTAAGTAATGAAAAATTTAAAATAAAACTTCCCAAAATTGAGTTAATGAAGTTTAGTGTTGAAGTTAAAGAATGGTTGTGTTTAAACGAATTCATGAGTATAAACAGATGGAATTAAAAGACAAATTCCAATATTTAATACAGTGTATGTTACCAGGTAGAAGAGCGAAAGAGGTTGTAGTAGAATCTTTATAAGCCATACAACATCCTCGAAACTGAGAGATCATTTTTAGTCTTGTGGTCATGTTGTCTGGCTACGAACCATAAGATCACAAGTTCGATCCTAGCTATCGCCAATCGTAACCAGATCATTGATAGCTATCCATCTACAGCAGAGAATTATTCAAAAGCGATAGAAAGCCTAAAAGCAAGATTTGGTCATGAGGAACTGCTAGTGGAATATTATGTTCGTGAACTATGTGGAAGCCATTGGCATTAAAGATCTTTTGAATGAACATCTAAAAATGAAATTGATAAGGTCGTAAACGATCACTTTATTGCAAATTTGAGAAAAGATGACAAGATGATATGAAGTTAAATTACCGTGGGTACATTAAAATTCCTCCTGAGTACAGAGACATAACTGACAGAAGATGAGAAAGAAGAACAACTAAGTTAAAATTGGAAGGAAAATATGATGCATATAATATGGTGTTCGAGGAGTGGTTAAAAGAAGATATAATTGAAAAGGTACCTCTTGAAGAATTGTTTAAACCTGGTTGCTACTTGGCACATAGAGGGATCTTTAAGGAAAATTTAACATTTAAGGTCAAACCAGTTTTTGACGCATCAACTGGAAAAAAGGTTTTTCATCACTCAATGATTGCCTTGAAAAAGGACTCAACACCTTGGAATCAATACCATCACTGTTAGATAGATTTAGAGAAAACAGAAATTCAAATTTTTAGACACCGCAGATTAGTTTTCGGAGTTACCTGAATACAAACAAATGAAAAATCATCTGATGAATTAAAGGTTTGGGATATTGTTTCAATTGAAAATGAAAATAAGAAGCGAGCATTTTAGCTTTTGGGGTGATGAGTGAAGTTGCATCCTGGAAATGGCAATAACGTCAGACTGGTTAAAGTTGGGACATATAATGGGGAGGTTCTAAGACCGACTCAACGCTTATATCCATTAGAAATAAAACCAGAATCGGAGGTAAGACCTAAAAATGCAGGAAAAAATAGATTGTAAGTTAACTTTAAATTGGACTTTTAGAGTAAATTTAAGTTTAATTAAGAAATTGTTTTGATAAAATTTGCAATATCCAAAGGTGGGAGTATGTTAAGTACCTATGTATATATTTAGTCACTGAACTAGTTTAGTTTTGGGTGGCAACAGTGGATATAATTTAAGTTCATGTTTGTTAAAATTTGTTTTGTTTTAGAATAAAGAAATGAATGGACAAAATGAAAACATTTACTGGCTTATCTAAATCTTGGTTAAACATTATATTATATAAAGTTTATTTATAGAAATGTGTTGAAAATTTTTCCCTTTTTGAAACACTTAATAACAAACAATAAATAATTACTCATCTAATGTAACAAAGAAGAGAAAGTATCCTAAGGCAAGCACTATGAATAGTCCAATGCTGTTTAGAGACATAGCTTCTTCAGTTGATAAATATACAATCTAATTTGCAAGATTGAAATCAAGTGTTAGACTACATTTCAGTTTAAAAAACACATTGAAAGAAATTTGATTGAAATTTTCTGTTTATGTGATAATTTACTGGCTTTGAATATCATAGATAACTTTTTTTTATATTCTAGATGTGTAATTTATATTTTCACTAGTGGATTTAATGTTTTTGGAGCTATAGGTAAAGCACAATAAGAGGCCCTTCTTTTCATTGACTAGTCAGTTTAGTTTCACATTTTTGAATTAATCAATTCATTAATGATTTATTTTAATTTAATTTTTTATCATTAGTTTTACGACATTTTTATCCCTTTAGTTGTTATCATTCATGATGGTAACATATTCATGCAGAATATAATTTAAGCAAAAACTTGATATTTATAAATATTGTAATAACTAAATAAATTTAATAAAACAGATAAAGACATGGACAATTATATTTAACAAAGAGTTATTACTACCTTAAATATAATAATTCATTGAATTTTTATTTTTTAGAAATTAATTAATTTAACAGTAAGACTAAAGAAATTTTTTACATACAAGTGCCTGTTGCTCTCTTCTGGCAGGCTGCCTTTAGGAAAATCTTCATCTAAATATTTTTATAAAAAATATATGTGTATGTAAAATTTATTAGCTTTTATAGAGTTTTTTTAAAAATAATTATTATTAAATAAATTTTTATGTCTTGAGCTCCTGTTGTATAAAAAGGGCCGTGGTACCTGGAGATAAAGTCTTGGCTTCGGAACCGGAGGGTTGCAGGTTTGAGGCTCGATTCCACTGAAGAATCGCCATGTAAATGGGTCTGGTGCGCGTTAAATCCGTCGGGGCCGCTTTATAAAATATTTTCTTTGTTGCAGATGGCTACTAGCTGTGTTACAGAAGAGGGAGGTGAAATGTTTGACAAGCGAATTATTATAATTGGTGCTGGAGTTTCTGGTATTGCCTGCGCATCCCATTTGAAAAAATTGGGTTTTAAGAATGTTCAAATCTTGGAAGCTGGATGCAGAGTTGGAGGTCGAATTTATGGCATTGATGCAGGTCAATCTAATTTTTCTTATCTTAATTTTTTTAAATAAAATATTTCTAATTTTGAACTGTTTTTTACAATGAATGACTAATATTAGATTTTACTTTATTTTCGTATTCCAAACAATTTACTTATGGATAAAATGGAAATAAAACAATTTAAATCAATTTATAAATCCAGTAAGTTGTAAGTAATTTCCTATAAGTAAGTATACTAATGTAATTCACTTAATAGTAATATCTTCATATCTAGAATAACTATATTTGATTTTTTAAATAATTATAGATTACTGTTAAGGTTTAATGCTATTCTTCAAGTTACACGCGTTTTATTCTTATTTTAAATCGTTATTGGAAGTTTATATTTTTAAGTGTTTCTTTCGATAATCAAAAAATGCTTTTTCACAAAGAGAAAGTTTAATTACATTTCATCATGAATTAGAGATATGGCGTGTTACTTTACATTGCAGTAATTAATTAAATATTCAGATACCTTTATGAAACTTTTCAGAAATATATATAAAATGGTAGCACTTTTATTTGAACTTTTTTTCATATTTGAAGAGATGAAATTTTGTAATCGATTTTTCTTTCGCTTTCTTTAGCATTAGAGTTTAGCATTGTGTGTGTGTGTGTATTCGTTCTTTATGCACTGTTTCAGAATTTATAAAATTTAATTCCAAATCAGGGATGTTACCCGGTTGCGAATTGTCATAAATAATGGAATAAAAGGCAGAAAATAATTAAACTTAATTCTGTAGCTTAATATCTTTATAAAATTGTGTTTTTAATGACTGATATTTTTGCTTTTATAAAAAAATAAGCTGGTAAGCGGGATCTATTTATCTTTTTTTTTTTTTCTTTATAGGATCTAAATATATTGAACTGGGGGCACAATGGATTCGTGGTGAGAAAGACAACATTATTTATGAAATGGCTGAATCCAAAGGACTTGTGAACACAGAAATGTACAAGTATTCGGATGAAATCAGAAGATTCGGTAATTTTGCTGATCATGAGAAAAAAGCTCTTAGAAAGATGTTCAAGTTTTTAGAAGAAAAAGTTAACAATTATTCTTCTGATGGGGAGAGCAGGTCTTTTTTAGATTATATGAATGAGCAGGATAGGAATTTTTTAAAGCAGTATAGCCCTTATAATGTAGTTCTTTGCTTAAGTCACGGCTTCGAATGGTATCGTAAATTTTTGACCGAAGTCAAAGGATGCAACGACTTAGCGAATTTATCATTGAAACTATTAAATGTGTTCAAAAAGTGCGAAGGCAATCAAACTGTCGAGGTAAAAGATGGTCTTTCTACTCTTTTAAGTGTATTTTTAGAAGCAATACCCCCGAACTGGATTTTAAAAAATAAAGTTGTGACCAGGGTTGATTGGTCAGATTTCACAGAACCAAGCAATGAAGGCGAAATTTCTGGTGTTGATACTAGAAAAAATAAAAATATCAAGGTAATTTGCAACGATGGTGAAACATTTTTGGCAGATCATGTTGTTGTAACAATGTCATTAGGGTGTCTAAAATCGTTAAGTCAGTCCTTTTTTGTTCCCGATTTGAGCGAAACTAAGAAACAGGCAATACGTTGTCTTGGATTTGGTACAGTGAATAAAATTTATTTAGAATTCGAAGAAGTATTTTGGAAAGCTAATGCCGTGTTCAACATTCTTTGGAGGAAAGAATTTGAAGGTCTTCTGGAACGGAACTCCGACAAGGTAAAAAAAAAAAAAAAAAAAAAAAAAAAACACCATTTATTTATTTATTTTTAATTTAATGAAAGTAAAGAATTTTTAATAAAAGAATAGGCTAACATTTAGCATTGTCGCTGAAAAAAAAGTTATCTGTTGATCATTTTTTTTTCAGACAACTTTTACTATTCTGGCCAAATTTCAAGAATGAATGCATTTCAATTCAGCTCTATGTGACGTATTAAAATTTAAAAAAAATATAACCAGAAACACTTTTTAGTTAAAACTCTTTTGGTTTGAACTGAAAAACTGCGTATAATTAGACTACATAAAACTTATACTGTCATATTTTATTTTTGTAATCTTTAAAAGCTTATTACAGTGTTCAGAAGTAATAATATTTTGTTTCTTGCTAATTGCTAAAAAGTACCTGTAGATATTTGCTTTCAAGTTATAATTATTGATGGGGTAAGGAGTAAATTCTGCTGCGACTTTTGCGATCTACGCTGACGGAAAAAATTCCAACACCAAGAAAGACTTGTGCGAGATAAATAAAATTTGGTAGGTGTGCTTACACATATGAAGTTTCGAGCTTGGCACATAAATGTGGCGCTAGTCGTGCCTCTCAGAACTTGTAATGCAAATCCTAACAGATATATTATTATAATTTAAAATACTGTTACTCATATGTCAAACAGTTGATGTTTTTATCACTTTAAATGTAGAGTTGGTGCCCTTGGTTTGAAATAACCTCTTAGACAAAAAGTACTTTTGTCAATAGGAAAGGCCTGACTAAAAATGAAAATGAGCATAATAATGTGAAAAGAAAATAGAGTTGCTGTCTTGTAACTTGAGAAAAACTGCAGGACAAAGTAAAACTTAACAAAATTTGATTTTTAAAAAATCAAGTTTTTTCATCTCTTGACTTACTAATTTTTAATTCTAAAGAATATCCTTTATGTAGCTTTTCAGTCAGATAAAAAAAAAATGGAGACATTCTCTTTTCTCCTCTTAACAAGTCTCAAAAGTTTTCATATATAAAAGAAATCAAAAATAAATATTGTATAGTTGTACTGTCTGGACGAATTTTTTTTAATGTAAATTTTTTGTTTTGTGATATATTTGTAGAGTCAAATTGTAGTATATTGCGGTTTTATGATGATATTACGTTTCTGACATCGTTATTAAGTAATTTATTCAGTGAGATAACGTTTCACTAAGAATAATCATTTAGTGATATTTCAATTCTAATTTTCTCACTTATTTCAACATTTTATTGATGAAGTTGACTATAATTCTTTTTATAATAGTAAATTTTTAATATATATTATTACTTAAGTAATTTTAATTGTGTACTATAAATATTTTCTTAATTATATGAATATAATTATAGCCCCATATTGATTGGCTAAAATACGTCGTTCGCATTTCATATACACCAAACCATCGTAATTTATTGTGTATCTGGGTGACTGGTGATGGAGCTGTTCTGATGGAATCATTAGATGAGCTGGAAGTTCTTGATAATTGTATGCAACTTCTTCGACTTGTTACGAGAAAGCCAACAAAACCACGTAAAATAATGAGGTAATTTTCATAGGAAAATTTTCAATTTTATTATTTTATGGCACATTTAACAGAAACTCTCTAAAGAACAATAATTATTTTTTTATTTATGTATCAACAAACTAATTTGTTTTGCTAGAAAAGTTTAAAAATGAAAAGGAAATTTCAAATTATTCTTTTTTTTATATTTTTAAATAAAACTAGACGATGAAAGAACTTTTGTGTAATGTGACTCTTCTTGATTTTTATATCATCATATGAAATTCTAGCCCTTTAAAACTTTAATCTCAACTTGACACATGGAATTCAGGCTCTGTCAGGTTTTGAAAATATAAGGTCATATACACAATTGTTATTTTGAGCCTCTTTCATTCCTAAGGAAAATTTAATTGATGATAAAAACGTAAAATAAAATTATCTTATTTGAGATTTTAATTATATACCTGTATTTATCTTCTGATATTTGTTTAATCAACGTCAATTCATATTCCTGTAATTTTTTACTTTTGTCATGGTATTTGTATTCTATCATTTTTTAAAATACTTTTACACCATTGAACCTTTTGTTGCATATACATATAAATATTTCGAATTGATTGAAAAAACTATAGCATCTTCCGGCCTTCATTTTCATTCATAACACAATTTTTCATTCTTTGATAATATAAAATTATAGTGACTCTCTTCTAGCCTCTTTTCAAAACCTAGATAGAAGTATTCTTTTGAACGTTATAACTTTTTAATGTATTTTTTTTCTCGCAGTTTGAATTTTTTTTTTTTTTTTGCATACTCTTATTTTTATATACTCTTGTAATGCCTATATCAAAGCAACATGATCTACACATTATATGTATATATTGCTCTGTTCAATAGCATATTCAGATGATGATATATTTTTTAATTATATGTCTTGTCTCTTTTATACATATATATTGCTATTCGTTGCCATATATTTTTATAATAAATGTGAAAACTGACAGTAATAATAGCTGGCACAAATGGCAACATTTATAAATTGATCTACTTTTACAATTTTATTATTAAATATACAATTATTAAAGATATATTTAAGATAAAACTATTATGTTCTATTATATCTCATGAATGTTAGTCATCAAAAATTATTGATATTTTTAAGGATATATAAAAGGAAATATTTGAAATAAATTTCTATGAAAAAGTTTCAAATTTCTAAAACCATCATCGATGGTGTATGATACATTGCATTATAAAATGAAACTAGCCTTCATTCTTATTTTCAAAAAATTTCAAAAGTCTTTTTTGTTTGTAAAGAAATAATCTGTTTTTTTTTAATTATATATTTATTGGTGTATACGTAATTATTTGCCACTGAAAGGCCTTTCTCCTTTCATGAATCAAAATCATCTCTATATAACTTCAACTTTATATAATGTGATGAAAGCATATTATAGTATTCTGAAAAATTAATGGATTTGATCCCCTTCCCCAGGGAGAGGCACGAGGTGGTAGATGTTGAAAATCCGCTACTGGATATAAGTCACGAACGTGTTTCTTTTGATTAGGCAGATTTAAACACGCTCCTAAAAAAGTTCTATTTAAAATGTAAATTTTAGCCTTCTGTTTTTAAAAATATGCACGTTTCCTTTAGAACAGATATACTATACCATTAATCAGTTATTGTATATTTGCCTTTCTACTTATATTATTTAAATAATAAACATTATTTTCCTTCAAGTAGTTTATTTTTATGGTAAAGTGAAACTACGATTTCTTGAATCTCGTATATTTAAATTTATTTAACAGTTGAAAAAAATTTCATATTTGCAGGTAATGTGTGTGTTTTAAGAGCTAACTTTCGCGCTAAAAAAAAATCCTGCCAAAGATAAGCAACTCTCCAGATTTTATTCCCAACAGAGTTGAGGTTAGGCTTAGAAGAATTTCAACCGATTATTTCAAACGGTTCTATTAATTTTCTTTTGTTTGACGTATTTAAAATCAAATTTTGTTAATTAATCGATTTTTCGGATTCATTTTGAAGTACTTTTATATTAAAAGAAAACGGAAATAAAAAATGTCTAATCTGCATTGCATTACCGCAACTAGCGTATTAAAGTCAGACATGTACGTTACGTCAACTGGCGGGGAATGCTCTGTCGTGACGTTCACTGTGATTACAGCTGTGTTTTCCTTTAAATTAAAAGTTTAAAAATTATGTGTATAATACCGTTGTAGGCATCTCAATCTCGATCAATAAATAAGATGGATTTGAGCTGATTTTATAGAAATACGGACTTGATTTGCTGTTTTGTTTTATTTTGGATGTACAATGTAAATAAATTGTTTTTACATTAGTTGTGTGTTTTTGTTATAAAATTGTATTTATGTTACGTATCTTTTGTATATGTTTATAAATTTAAATGTATCGTTTTTCGGTGAGGTTAAATTTTTGATTAGTCATTATTTGATAGAAATTTGTACATATACATCCAAATTTCTACGCAAACAGAGTCGCTCGCGGGTAATAGTTAGTATATAATATGTTTCGCTTATTCCGCTGATAGGAGTGTAAAACAATGCGATATGCTAATTAGAATTTTTAAATAATAATTCTTTTCGAAGTTTCGATTCTTACAAATTAATAAAAATATGTTTTCTTCGTTGTAGAACAACATGGATGTTGGACCCTTTTTTCCAGGGATCTTTTTCTTATTTATCTGTAGACTGTGAGAAAGAAAATGTATTTCCTCATAACTTAGCTGAACCTGAATATGCAAGTTCACCATGTTCCAAGGTTTGTAAATAACCTATATTTAACAAAGTATAAATATACTTCATCTAACAAGATTTCAAGACATTTTTTTATATTTTCATCAAGCGTAAAAAAAAGGGGAACAGGAATATATTTACTGCCAGTTATATGCAGTTTGATACTATATAATTTTTTAATATACATTAAAAAATAACTCTTAATTAAGTTCTTTAAAAAAGTAAATCATATTAAAGTATAATAGAGTGCCAAAAACTAGAAATATTCCAGATTTTGATTTTTTATGCATTTTTCATTTACCCTGATTTAAATCTTATAGCAATAACCTTATATTTTGCTGAATAAGGAATACCCCGGAAGGGTAAAATATGAATAGAGCATGTATGAAAAAATTATATAAAAAATTTCTATGGGTGTATTACGGATTTTTTTTTTTTAACATAGTCAATAGTATTTTTTGAACTATCTACTTTTCGTTTTACTTTTTTGTTTTTCCTTCTCTATTAAAAAAATCTTAGTTCTTATCTTATTTCTGTCCTCTTTATCTAACCATATATATATATATATATATATATATATATATATACAAAGCTATTACTAAAGGTGTGCAGTTGCCATATTACAAAAAGAAGTGTATTCAACTCAAATGATTAAAAAATAATACTGTAGCATTTATTCTGAACTGTCAATTACTTTATATTTTGGCTTTTTTTTTTTTTTTTTGCTTAATAATTGGCAAATTTTTTCACCATGATTAATGGTTGCTAAAAATTTAAATTAAATCTTCTGTGCAATTAATTTTAATCTCTTTTGCGGCAAAATATTTTTACACTTCGAATTTTGACAGACATATACTTCATCTTATTTCAGAATCCTTTCACTTTTCTGTTCGTTGTACTGTGCATTTCTCAGCTTTTTTTTTTTAATGTCTCTTTACCTGCCTTGTTATATCATAAGATAGAGCAACTTAGCTTAAATTTGAACAAGACTAAAACAATTTTTTTTACTATTGTTTGATTCTAAATTTAAACTTTTATTCTTTAGTAAAATTTCTAAATTTTTATTAAAAACATCTGGTAAAACCTACCTAATTGTAAACCTGTATCTTCATTCTTGATCTTCAACAGTGGGAAAAAATCCCAGAATGAAATGTTTGCTGAACATTAATTTTATTGTAACTTCAACACTGAAATATACTATTGTAAAGTATGCTTCAGATAGTTTTAAAAGTTGATTTAAAAAAAAAATTATATTCAACAAAATAGTGGTATAGTTGTAATATTAGTATTTTGAATTTTAAGTTTATATGAAATTCATTTTTGTGCATTAATATTCTCGGAACTTATAATAGGAATACGCAAAAACTTCTGCTGATTTTTAATTAATTAAAATTTCCAAGTATTCTTTCCGAGGGATGTGCTTCCTTCTTTCAAAGTGTATGTGTGCAAAATTGACTTATCTCTAAGTCAAACAGTCTTATCTATAGAATGCTAACACACATTCGTATTTATTTTTAGTACAGATGTATTCACCAAATGTTCAATTTATTTTTGGCAATTTGCATTTTTTATCATTGAATAATTTTACTAGCACACAAAGTGCTGCGAATTTTCTCAAAGTGATGGGGAGTAAACATTATTGATGTGGAAAATCATAGTAAGCTCCCCCCCCCCCCAAAGATGCTTGTAATAAAAATTGATGATCACACTGATTTATGTAAAGAATCTAAACTGCTTAAATATATTTCAGCTTGCATCATTTCGAAAGAAAATATACCTGTTTTTTGCAATGTGGAAATCAATGTGCATGTTGTGTGATATTAGAAATATTAATTTATTTGTTTTAAACTTGTAAGGATTGAATTTTACCAGATAACGTGTTTTATATTCCTAGCATCCTGTA
>JAPMOQ010049529.1:0-13633 GCA_026543055.1 Argiope trifasciata
GTGCGTGCGTGCGTGCGCGCGCGCATTTTTCATTCTCCCTCTAATGCGTGCGCGCATTTTTCATTATTTCATTCTCCCTCTAATTTCCATGATTTTTTTAAATCAATTTTTATTATTATCACAATACTATAAATTTATTTCGTTTACAATCTGTTTATTTTTATTTCAAACAAATTATAATAAAAGTGCAGAATAGCATAAAACTATCAAGAATTTTTTTTAATGTACATTTTTTTAAATATACAAAATAAAGAAAATAAGTAAACGCACAAAAATATTGAAATCACAGAGCAATATAATCATTAAATGAATATATATAAACCATTTAAGAACTTAAAAGCTGATAATATTTAATCTTAGAAACATTTAAAGTTATATTGAAAATATCAAGCAAAGTAAAATTTATGAATAATATCAATTAATAAATCTATAAAATTTGTATATGGAAAAATGTCGATGTAATGAACTTTAAGCTTCTATCTCAAAAAGATTTGGCCAACAAGCCACAGCAGATATAATTCAATACATATTATACTTACAATTTTATACAAAAATATCGTACTAGAAATATCTGTACGGGATTCAAAAGTGAATACAGCAAATTTTACGCAGATAAGCAGAAAAAAAGTATCTATATTAAAAATATTGTTAATGGAAAGATTTTAATTCTGAACGGAGCAGGATATATCAAATGGATAAAGAAGTTCAAATCAGCAGATTTAGAGAAATTAAAATATCTATGGAGCCAAAGGTTGTTTTCGGGAGGGGCGGGGGGCTCTTTACTAGTAAGTGTATTCTTTTCTATATTTTTATAACAAAACGAATACAAAACCTTAACATTCCACAAAATCATGACTTCGAAATTTCTGGCAATAAACTTTCTTTCTATATTCCATATATGACGACATTTTTTAAAAAATCATTTCATCGAAAAGGAATGTAAAATTATAAGTAAAAACTGTCTAAAACAGAAGAATTAAAATATTTTAAATACACAATTAATGCGTAAATATTCTTTTTCAATTCGTAACTTCTGTTAAACTAACTTTACTACTTTATACCTAATTTTACTTTAAACAAATTTTATATAACTATTTTCAGTACAGTTGTTACCAAATCATATAAATTAAATCCTAGCCTCTCTCGTCTGTTGAAAAATTCGCTCACATAATGAAAACATTTCAATTCGGCTACAGACAGAATCTTATTTGATCTCCCTTTTTCAGATAGTCAACAGAATTGGGGGGAAAAAGGCTAATATATAATTTAGATCTCCAGTTTTAATTTTCTTAGCTTATAAAGAAAACAAAAGAAAGTTTGCCTACAAAAAAAAATTATTAGTAAATCAAAACTATGAAACGACAGAAATAAAATATTTCGGTAAGAAAAAAAAATTTCAAAACGTTTGTTTGTGTTTGAATGAATAATGCATTTTATAGATTATAAAATAAGTATTTTTTTAAATTAAAATTTATTAAACGGTATCAAACTCTCAAAGAACAAATGAAAAATTATTCTAAATTTAAAAGCGCCACAGTAAGAAAAACTGATAATTCACAGATCCGTTATTACCAGCTCTTTAAAACTTTGCTTTCCCCCTTTCAAAAAACAATTTAAAAAGTAACTAATTTGTATAATGCATCCGTTTTTTAATTACACTATTCGTTTTCTTGTTATTAAAAACATGAAATAAAATAGAAAGTAAAAGTGAAAGGAGTAGAAAAAAAAAACAGGCACAATTTAGACGTTTTTAATTAAAATTTCTGCACTCGAATTATCCCACAAGAGGCCAACAAATCAAGAGATTAATTCGAAGTATAAAGCAAACTGATTAATTCAAAAAATTAACACTAAAAAACAAGTGATCTCAGTATTCATGTACCTATCTCGGCAAATAAATCCAATATTTTAAATAAAAACATTGGATATATTTTTAAAAAGGCTGGCAAGACTTAACACCAACTCTTAACATTAGATTACATTTATTAAAACCCAGAAGACTGCTGCAATTCTGGATTTTTCATTTTCAACAAATATAAATTACACATATTTGTGATTTTCATTAAATAAGATGTGTAGAATTTTTCATAAAAATTTTACATAGGAAATTTGTGAAAAAAGGAAATTTACATGTGAAATTACATAGGAAAAAATTTTACATGTGAAATGGATATTAAAATCTTGAATATTTTTATCTCGATTTTATCATATAACATCACTTATTACACATTATTCAAATCAACAGAACCTTCAAATTATGAAACCGAAAGTACTCAATTATCATCCACCAGTTATCAAAAATTATCTTTTTCAGTAAGGCTTTGTAATCGCTTTTTATTTGATTTTGTAATTTTGATACTTTTTAGAAATATCTTTGGTACCTTTTGTCGAAAAAAATGATATCTATATCATGAAATATTTCATATACTCCAATGGCATTAAAATTTGAAATAGTTCTAAGAAATTGGCATTTTTGTCTGTTCCTAATATTTCACTTATTTCTTTATTTAAAAAATTCACATACGGATTATGCTCTAAAACCTATTCAAGGAAGTCATTGATATACATCACAGTCTCAAAGCTCAATTTTTAAAGGATTTCAGTATTTTTTCCCTACACCTGCATACACAGAAGTGAAAAAGAAGGAAGTCAGACTGTACAAAAGCTTTTCGATTGTAGATATAAAACTTAAATTCGTTGGATAATTGTAATTGTTCAAATAATCTTGATGATTAGTGAATAAGAGAAGTAAATTGCGCAGTTTTTTGTATAGTTTTAGTTATATTAATGTTCCACTATTTTGGGACAGACCACGCAATTTTGAACCGCAGTCAAATGATGAGGACGACACACACACTACCAAGCACCACTCCAAACTTCCACACCACACCAGTGGAAGGATGTTTGGCAACAATGGATTTAACGCGCACCAGATCCGCTTACACGATGGTTCTTCGGAAGAATAGGTCTCGAATCTGAAGTCCTTTCGGTTCCGAAACTGAGACCTAACCACCAGACAACCGCGATCCAAGTCGTTGTACAGAATCTAAATTAATCAAATATGAAGCAATTAAGGGTTTTGGTTTGTTTAAACATTCAATCTGAAGCAAAGGATTGATAAAATATGTCTGGAGATACTGAAGAGAAATGTTGGTTTTCAAACGAATATAAAATTGCTTTGGAATATAAATCTATACGATTTTGTTATCTTTAGTTAAGTTCTAGTGTTGGTAATCTGTAATGACGGATCCGCTAAACAAATAAAATTAAAGATACGAATACTTTTGATTCTAAGTAGGAAGTTATGCGAACGAGAGACAATGGTAAAGACGATTCTGAAGCTTTTGCCAGTTTAAAAACCTCTTAACTAAAAGAGACAAAATGAAGTCAAGTATAACAACAAAATAAGAGACATCTGTTGGCCAGATAAAGACTTCACTGATAAGAATGGAGGGATGGAAAAGCGAAGTACTCCTCAAATATTTTTTAATGAAAGACGAGATTTACAATTTACATCTTCAGATAAGATATGCAACAGCAAGTAATATATATTTGATACATCCATCTTAATTTATTCACATAAATATCCACGGAAATTTATTGCTCAGCAGGATTACTCGAAATGAAAAGGAAGCAACGATTTGTGAATAAAAGGAATTATTGATTACAAACCGAATCGTAACTCATTCATGTGAACAATCGAGTAACATCCATCCTTGAAAGAGAAGCAGGCAAGAGATAAAATTTCGATACAATTCTTTGCCTTTTAAATCTTTCAAAAACGATGGATGACTGAGCAGCCCCAGGGAAAGAAGAGGTTAAAAGGTTTGCTAACTTCATAGGATTTTTCATATTGGTGTTGTAACGAAATTTTAGCGAAATGCAGGAAATAAAATATATTTATTACCCCAACCGTAGGGGAAATTCTAAAAACAAGTTCTATCATATGAGAATAGGAAAAGAGTCCGTAAAATCTTCTGTAAGTAATAAGATGAGAATAAAAGGAATTTCTTAATATTTCATTTTACTACAATAAGATAAATCTAATAAAATTTACAGGGACATAGATTCAACGGTTATAATATCAACTGCCGTTAGGAAAACAGTTAGGAATTAACTTATGAATTTCCGCAAAGCAAGCGCGCTGCCTTGTATTAATCCCATGAAATGGACAAAGTTAACCTAAACGTTTAGATCAGGATATTAAGTACTTATTCTAAAATACGGTTTTACCATATTACCACCCTTAGATAGGCAAGTAAATTAACAGTTACGATAGATATTAACCCTCAAATGTATAGTTCTAACAAAGAGTGAGAGGGATAAGGAAAGAAAAGCCCAAATTCCTTCATATTCTACATTCTTGTTGTCAAGAAACGCTTTCATTTTATATTCTAATAAACAGTGACCTGGACTTATATTCAACAGACTAATCGATTTTGCCTCCTCTATGTCTCATCTAAGCATAAGAGTTTGGATCTCCTAATTGTTTAACAAATTTATTCTTCATAATTCTGTCGAAACAGTAATGTTAACAGATTTATTTTCAAGAATTTAAAAAGACGAAATAGGAAATTTCAAACCTCGAAGGATTCAAAAATAGTATGAATTTTTCTTTGCTTCATCCGATAATTTATATAAACAAACCTGTATTATAAGTTACAGAGCAACAAGCTGGAGACTTACTCATAAATCATCCAGTATCTAAGTACCGCAATTTTATAATACCTACATTATTTGTACAATAATAGTCTCATAAGATGAGAATTACTTATTATCTCATTCAAATTAAAATCAAATAAAACTAAAGCATATATAATAATCACAGCAAAATATTTTGTACATTAGGAAATAAAAGAATAAACCAATTTGCCATTAAGCAGATAAGAATTATATAAATCCAAGAGACTAAACGCCTATAGTAACTTGTTTTATGCGCAATTCTATGTTAAAAACAAATATTAAGTCATAGTTTCTTAACAAAAAAGAAAAGAAAAAGTTCCTTTAAAAAAAGAAGAAAGAAAGGGAAATGAAGTGTTCCAATGTTCACTGTAAATTAAGAAGTATAATGTTATTCCACTGGAAAAATGATTTTTTTTTTTTTTTTTTTTGCAACTGCCGTTCAAGAACTTAAAAGTGCAGAGACCGGGGATTAGGAGCATTGATGCTCCAGGTAGCATGATTACTTTCGCGTTTATGCCACTTTTTAGATTTAAAAAAGAACAAAAGGCCGAAAAGTAATAGCATGTTGCGAGCATTTTTCACTTTTGATATTGCAATGCAAACAAAAAATAAAAAAAAACCAAAAAAAAAAACATATTAATTCACGCTTAGCGTCACTTACCCTTTGCTAAGCCACTGCAAAAATCTTTTTTTTAATATGTATAATTTGATCGTCTTATTTCATTTTTTTATACATTTTACGATTTTTATGCTGAATCTATTATTACACACTTTTAATTTTTAAAAAGGTATTAACAAGATGTTATATTTATTGTATTCAATAAGTAAGATTTAAAATTTACTAAACTAAAACTTTCCTGGAAATACTTTTTCTTACCCAAATAATCCTTGTTTCAATATAAATGATAAGCATATTAAACTTTAAGTAATTTCAACATAATTCTTAAATTAAGAATTGTCAAGAAATAGATTTAATAAACAATACTTTTCTAAAATCGCTAGAAAAACATAAAAATAGAAAAGGCGCACAACCAGCCTTTTGTATGTTCAAAAGTGCACGTTTTAAACTAAATGATGCTGTTGATCTCGTGTCCGTGTTAAGAAGGAAAGGGGATGCAATAGCTTCTGAGGATAAAGATCTTTCAGCAACCGAATTCTAGCTCAAATGAAAATGGCACACACACACATTCGCTTACATAACTCCTTTTTACAGGGTGGTTCATTCGCACACCTCACAAATAGAACACAAGTGAAGAACAACCTTGCCTGAACCGGGACTTCAACCCATAAGCCCAGATCTCATGGGAAGACGCGCTATCCCTAAGCCAGGATGCTAGCTTTCAAACTCCAGATTAAAAACAACTGTTGGAGATTTACAGTAAATAAAATTAAAAATTAAAGAGATGAAAGAGTCAGTATACAAGATTCAAGTGGAGAAAAGAAGAAAGCTACATCAAGAAATTAAACACCAATTCATTATCCCTGATATCGAAAATATACAGAATAGCTCGGAAAAAAAATTGGAAATCTAATTTGAGAGCGATAAGCAAGTTTAATCGATAAGCTTTGCGAATCAAAATTTAATAATTTAAGAAACGATTGTTATATCTTATTAAAAAATCGAATAAAAGAAACAGCTGTAGAGTCAAACAAAATTTGAGATGCATGTCTGTCTCACGTTTTCAATTAATCCGAAAAGTTCTCAACGAGTTCTACAATTGATTTTTTTCTCTATCGATTAAATACCCATTTTACATTTACATTACGAAACTCATCAACTAATCCGGAAATATAATGTAAAAGACGCACGATCAACATAAAGAAGTCACGAAAACTGCACTGCAAAATAGAACAAGAGATTCAATTCGTAATAATAGTGTTTCAGTCCAGCCAAAAGAATTTAAAAGTAATATTCCATATCTGTATATGAAAGTAATATTGCTTTTTCTGCAGGCGCGAGGGCAAACGAAAGAAAAGAGATAAAAATCAACAAATCAATTATTCGCGTAATCAGAATCATAACGATGATAAGGATCAATATAATTAATGTTACTCAACTAACCTCATCAATAGGCCTAAACAAATGATCCATAACTCAATGGAAACTCATGCTTCTGTAGTAAAGAGTGGGAATGGTCCCACGACCAAAATGTATCATTACAGAGACAAGGTTTGTATATCAAATCGGAGATATACTTTATCGTCAAGTTAGCATATTTTATCACAGATAAGGTTCGTATGACAAAGAGTTGCGGAATAAGTAACGATTTTCAATGTTTATACAAAATGATGATAAATTTCTGGGTGGTGGTGGGTGGTGGTTCTAATGCCACTTGGTCATACCAAGCACGAATGAGCGGACACCTTTGGTAAAAGGTGAAAGTACGACTTTGCTCGAAAACACACGACACAACCCTTTTTAGGGGGGGGGGGGTCGAACTCATTCATTCATCCATCCGCAAGTCAGAATTTAGATCCAAATCAGAGACCGACTCATCCCTGATTCAGTACCCCCAGAGGTATCGTTTTGTTATGGGAACTTGGAGGACTTTGCAGTCTCGACATATTTAACGTACCCCAACAGCCATTAGCCAACAAAGCGGCCTTTGGCCGAGACGAGGACGGAACCCGCGACCTTTCGGCTACGAGACTGGCGCTCTACCAACCAGGCTACCGCCAGGCTACTACCAATTAAGTTCAATTTCTTGAACTTTATTGTGAAAAATATTTTATTCGCACTGATTACAAGCAGAAATTTAATTACCCACGGAAAAACTGATCTAGTGTTTTTCATAATTAAGACAAAATGATTATCTAAAATAACATAGATATTTTGAAACAACCCCAAAAGTTAAGAAGTATATGGCGTAATAGGTTTACTTCACAAAAGTTATGAATGTCATAATGCATATAAAATTACAAAAAAGTATTATTGTCAACAAAATTCGCTGAAGATTTAGGCATGTGAATTTTGATTTAGTACCAAAATAGAATGAAAGTAAGTTATTCATGATCTGAACAATACAATATGAAATATCAAATCATATAATTCTTATTTTTGCAAATAATTTTGAAAAATATGTATACTTATAGCTAATTTCCTTTCTAATCTATTATTTTTAAATCACGCAGTTATTTAACATATAATAAAAAGTTCTGAAATTTTTTTAAAAATTTTATTGAATATCTTATTAATTCCGAAAGTTATTGAATAAAAAACTGAAGTGCTAAGAAAAAATAATAGAACTGAATTCAATAATAAAGATAACTATTTAAAATCTTTAAAAATTTCAGTGGAAAAACATATTGTTTATACTTAGAATAAAGCAGAGTAAGAAGAGTTAAATTCACAATAATTGTAATCAAAATAATGTTCCAAGATTAGTCTTCAAACCAATTTCTAAACAAAAGTTGCAGAAAGTTATGTGCATATTCATAACAGATTCGAGCACAAACTTGAACAGGAAGAAAACCATCTCTATGTAATTTCAAACTTCTATGGTAAAAAAAAAGTAGAACATTTTTTTTTTTTGGGGGGGGGGGGGGATAAATGAAGAACAATTAATCTTTTTTCAGGACAATTTAATGATAACCATTTAAAAGACGTCTTCACAAGCAGATAATTGTATTTGAATTTTGAAAGATTGCAATAAAAAAATCAGTTTTAATTACTTCATACTATGTGAAAAAAGTAGGACACTTATAAATAATGCAAATAAGTCTTATTAGCAAGGAATTCTTCAACAACTGGCTTCAATTACTGAAAAGATTCGGTTTGGCATCGATCATACAAAGTTTGAATTTCTATTTGGCAAAATTTTTTCAATCAATCATTCAAAGCTTTTCGAAGCTCTGCTACAAACTCAAACTTTATACAAAATCTTCTCCATAAAATCAATCCTTGCTCGTATGTTCTCTTCAAGTGCTGGATTTTAGTAGGCCAAAGTAAAACCCGAATATTATTTGCTGCGAATCAGTTTTTAATCTCATTAGCTGTGACATAGGAAAAGAGCTATGAATTCAAGATTTGGATTTAGTCAGAGTGTTTATGTTACTGTGAGAGACCGAAATTGGAGAATGTCGACATTCGCTGGTGAATGTCAACACATACCAAAAACGTTGGTGAAAGACCGTACAATTGATTACATTTCTTGCACTTTCGGACCATCGCCGGTATATGTCGACAATCACAGACAAGCTTTGGTGGAATTTGAAAAGATGATTAAAGAGCTCGAAAAGGAGATAACAGAAGGCAACGTCAACAAAGCGGTGCGGCCTAGAGCACGTTGTGTTTTGCTGGAACACAAGGTCAACAGAGAAGTATTGAGATAAGAAAATGCAAATCTGCATTTCTCCTCTCCGGATACGGAGAGATGAAACGTATATTCAAGATTCACCATTAGTGCATTGTGGATGTCGACATTTGCCGGTGTAAGTGAGAAATGAGGATATCTAGCAAATATTTCGGACATACACCAAGCGACTACGTGAATGTTGACATTCACCAGCGAATGTCGACATTCTCCAGATTTCGGACTTTCACGGTAACATTTATAACAGACACCCGGGAATACTAAGCTTGTTATTCCCCCCTATTTGATTGTCAATCAAACCATTAAAATTTCTACTCCCATTTGTCATGGAATAAGTCTCTTTCTGCAGAACTAAAACAAACTTAATGGTACTGATATCCATTAAAGCCGAACAAATTTTTTTCAAATCAAAAAGTGTAATGATACGTTCTTAATTTCAAGACAGGTGGGTTTTAACATACTGCAGTCAATGTTAAATGTGCAATTCCGTCAATTTGAATTGGTGCTTCATTTTTCTGAATATGTGTTTCTCCTCTCGAGATTTTATGTAGTTATAGACGGTTCTTCTAGAAACTTGTGTGCATTGCTATCACAACTCTTCCATCTCTTTTCTTTAATCCTCAAATGATTTTTCTTTGATAGCGTTGCATCAATTTTTTTTAAATCTGTTAGTTTTCTATTAGATTCCAAGATACAAGAATTCCTTATGAAGTTCGAAACAATATTTCGACTGATATATAGATAGCGTACAATCGCTCTCAAACATTTGCTATCATTTTTGTAGGCGACAATTTGGCCATTCGAAACTCATTTAAATATTTTTCTCTATGCATTCTTAAAAAACACGAAAAGTCAGCTTTCAATAAACTACACGAATGTTTTTCTTTAAAAGAACAATTCCAAAGAAAGAAGTACCTACTTTTAAAGTTAACACCATCTTCAAAAACAAGTATTTTAGCATGAGTCCTTCTACTTCATCACATACCAAAAATCGTTTACTACTGTTTTTTCTGCATTTTTATTAGTTTGACTATCTTTTTTAATATTCGAAATATTTATTTTTAAAAAAAGTCAAACAATGGAAGAAAAAAATTTAGATCGAAAGGATCAAAATTCAAAGCATAATCTACAAAATATGACTGCCCTACTTATTTCAAGTAGTGTACATATGCCTCAATTGCAAAACATAACAAACGCGAAACAAAGTCAATACTGGAATTTTTGTATTCAGATTTAAAAATAAAAAACTACACAAATGCGTTAGAATTTTATTATCTAAGATAAATTTCCGAAACTATTCAAACAATCGAAAGGCTGAAGTAAAAAATTCGGATAGCAAAATCAGAATTTTAAAAAAGTAGCAGAAAACTTTATAGAAATAACTGACTTGAATTAAGTACTTGAGTACTGAAAAACTACATAAGGAAATTTCGCATGAAGCCCCATTTGATTATCAATCCTATGAGAAATCTCGCCTTAATTGAATAAAGAAAGGGTTAAATACTACGATGAGAATAGTCTGAATATTTAAATTTTAAGCCCATTTAAAAAAAAAAAATCTGAAAGCTCTGTAAATGCAAGAGATATAGAAAAAAATTCACGTATTTGAATTAACTTCGTCAATATTATCCAAGAAAACTCAATCTTTTCTAAAAGATATTAATAGAGATGAAACAATAGTTTAAAGGCATGTTGATATACTTTGTATAGAAATTATTTGCATTTCATGGGTCCAATTGTTGGCAAAAGGAAAAAAGCAAAATACAAATAGAGATGTCATCATGCAGTATAAAAGCAGCAAAGTTTCCTTGACCATGTTTGTTTTTCATTTGATAATCACCATGCTGCCATGATGTTTATGTTATGAATCTGCACCAAATTATGTTAGCAATGTCATATTTATCGAATTCAATAAATATATATTTTATTAACTAAAGCTTTGCAGTTTATTTCTATCATCCAATGAAATCTGTTTCAGCAATATGCTGCGTCGAAAACTGGTTAATAGTGACTCTTAGAATTTAAATTCATGACATTCCAGTTGAAAAACAATAGAATTTAACTAAAATTTCAAATTCAAATGTCATTAAAAATGCCAATATTTTTCATTTATATGAATTATTTAAAATAAAATTTTTCTCAAACCAGAAAAGACAAATGAAAATGAAATTGCATGCACCATTTTCTTGACCAAATTATTCTCTGACTAAAAGGCTGAACCCAAGATCTATTTTATTATAAAAAATACGTAAGAAAAGAGCTGAAAGCTACAACCAATAACGCATTAACTATTTTAGCTACAAACTTTTCATTAACTTTCGGATAACTCATGGATTCACGGATAATTTTGCAGTAGAAAAGAGGATGTAAATGGAAAATAATATTAAATCTATACAAACGGGTAACATTTTCAACAAGTTGCTTTCTCCTAGAGTTATGCTTATTTCTCTAACTACCCGACTCTTTTAAAAACTAAAACAGCTCCATATTTTTGTGATTATTTCAACACAGCGGTTGCATTACAGCAAATCCAAAGTTTTGGTGAAATTCCATAAAAAAGTTAATGCACTTAAAAGTTTTACCACATTCAACTTTCATGGAATCATATATTCCTTAAAGCACTTATTTCTACGAATACTCTAAAGTTATCAAATAAATTTGAATTTGATTCCAATTTCCTAGGAATGAAATTTCAGAAGTTAAACTAAGGGATAGAAAACTATGATTTAAGGAACGAAACACCAAGCGAAATCAGAGAAACGTTTATTTCTCCCCTCTTTGTCCTTCTCCCCAAACAGATTATTCCGGCATTTATCAGTGAAGCAAGCGTACAATCAATTTATTGAACCCGTCGATCCCTGGTCTTTCCTGAAACCGATTATGCAGAAATTCAATGCAATTCTTCATGCATACTCATGAATTCAAAATACTGGATTACTCTCATTTGCGTTATTTGATTTACGGTCGGAATTCTTTAGTGGTGGATCTTTTATCGTCACGCCGAATTTACGACACTGAAAGATTATTCGACATTCATTGGGGCATTTTCACACCTCCAAATATAAAGACATGATTAAGTGAATTTCGAATCCATAACTCAATTCTGGAGAGGACAGTCATTATGGACAAGGGCATTTTGACGCAAATACAATAAAGGGCTTTTATATTAAGTATATAAATGGACAAAACATAAGCATTTGAAATACAAAAATAAAAACCATTAACTCAGTATTTTTTTCTTTCAAAAACAATGGTAGTGTTATTCATTTAGCGAAGTAAAAAGTAAATTATATTTTTCACTCAGCAGTTATTTGCATTTTTAGTAGCCTCAAAAATACTCTTTAAAACTTAAAATCAGTAAAAATTTTATTGCTAGATTTATTACTTTAAAATTTTAGTGTATCTAACACTATAACTTTGCATCCATTAAAAAAGTATGCATGGAAGAAGCAATGAGTTTCAAAAGTTTAGAAGTATACACAAAAAGTTTTAAAAAGTAAAAAAAATTATCAAAATTGTATTCATTTTTTTCTTATAAAGTAGTAGGAGGAAAAAAGCTTATTCATTTGTAAAAAACAAAAAAATAATTGAAGACTATTTTTTTTTTTTTTCAAAGAGGTAAGTTACTGAGAGTTTATATTTAAATTGCACAGTTGGCATTTTACTCAAGAAAAAAAAAAAAAGAAAAAAAAAGTTAAAAATCAACATATAGATAGTCACAATTATTTTCGGGGAGTTAGAATGACAAAAAATATCAAAACTTAGTTTATGTCTTCAGTATATACATAACCGCTTAAGGGCAGAAAGCAGTAAATCTGCACATTAATTTCGTGAGTGCTAAAAATTGATCCATTTCACAAATTGCCTAGTTAATGACAGTTTGAATTGCATAGCAATTCTTTTTGGGGGCAAGCACTCCTATTTGTAGTACATTTAGATTTGCAATCACATTTTTGAAAACCCCATCCGTTCCCAAATGATTATTTTATTGCTATTTGACATAAAGATATTTCTACAGCAAGGGCTCTCTTTACAAACACTGAATCTTGATCACGCATTCAATAGTTCTAAAATACTCAGTTTGGTACTAAGTGCATAAAACCTATCTTCTGTTTTACTAAAAATCACAGCAGCAGCTAAAATCGGAAAGACATCACATTTTGCACTGTCTACAAAGAGAAAAAAAAATGAACACTAATGATACGGACAGGGCCGGCCATCTGGGGGATGCGACGAGGGCTGTGACCCGGGCCTCGTGACTGAGAAGCCCACCACTATGATGAAAATTAAAACAGTGTTCTGAACAATAATAATGTTGCACATACTAAAAGTCTACAAACTTGTTTCCATGTGGCTGGCTGAGCATCGATTGATGCCTTTATTAGGCAAATATCGCAGTGATATCTACTAAAAGGCGGGAAAAGTTCATTTATGAATAAGGGAACATGTTACGACAAAGCGGCGTGCCCGACGCCCAGAAGACGAGGCTGCGTCCAAATGGACTTGTAAATCATCAGTTATCTATTTTTGTCTATATCTAACGTAATATTTTTTATGTGTTCATCCTTTTATATATTACTATAAATTACTTTTTTTTTTTTTTTTTGGTTATTGCAATGTTTGTATTCTTAATTTGT
>JAPMOQ010049553.1:0-32168 GCA_026543055.1 Argiope trifasciata
GCTCTGACTAGTTCTAATGCTAGTAGTCCTGGTCCTGATGGTATAACTTACAATATGCTTCGCCATTTGGACGAGGTCTCTCTTTCCAATTTATTAAAACTATTTAATAAAATATGTATTAAGCATGAGTTTCCATTACAATGGCTTGAAGCTATAATTATTCCAATCCTTAAACCTGGGAAAGATCCTGCAAACCCTTTAAACTATAGGCCGATTGCATTAACTAGTTCAATGTGCAAAATATTCGAACGCATGGTCAATGCCCGTTTGGTTTTTGAATTAGAGAAACATGGTTACATTTCACCACTGCAGAGTGGTTTCCGTCGTGGACTTTCAACATATGATAACATAGTTCTTCTAGAAACACAAATACGTAATGCTTTTGTACGAAGAAACCACCTTGTATCTATCTTTTTCGATATAGAAAAGGCTTATGACCGTACGTGGCGCTATGGTATTCTACGAACTCTCTTTAACCTAGGTTTTAGAGGAAATCTCCCTATTTTTATTCAAAACTTTTTATCTTCGCGAACTTTTAGAGTACGTTTTGGTAATTTTTACTCTGATATTTTTAATCAAGCCGAGGGTGTTCCGCAGGGATGAGTTCTCAGTGTCACTCTTTTTGTAACCTATTTTAGTGAAATTCTTAATCAACTGCCTCTTTCTGTTCAAGGTACGCTTTATGTGGATGATCTGCAGATCTCAACTCAAGGATCTAATATGCACCTAATTGAGCGGCAATTGCAAAATGCAGTCAACAAATTAGTTTCATGGTGTGATAAAAATGGGCACACTCTCTCTCCGGAAAAGAGTCGTTGCATACATTTTTGCCGAAAACGACAGTTGCATCCTGAACCTGTGATCAATATTCGTGAAACCGCCATTCCCTCTGCCAATGAAATACGGTTTTTAGGTGTCATTTTTGATAGGAGGCTCACTTTCCTTCCGCATGTCCTGCATCTGCAGAAGAGATGTGAGAAATCACTTAACATCCTAAAGGTACTGTCTAATACTTTCTGCCCCTCAGGGGCTCACCTACTATAGGTGAGTACGGGTGTCCCAATCCCGAGGTACCCAGGGATCTTTACTCCCTTTCAGTTTAATCTCCCCTCCACCTTCTGCTTTTGGCTGTCTTTTTTCTATCCCTCGAGGGTAGACGAGGGAGCTCTCCATGAGAAGCTGTCGCCGCTCTGTTTGCTTCCTGCTTCTCATGGACAGCAAATACCCCCACGTGTTTGCCGTGCGTGGCGGCCCATTAGACGGGTGGTGCACTGTGGTCCCCGGTGTGTCAATCGGCTGGTTGCTGGCCACCTGAGTGGTCAGTTTGCTAGGGATCAAGCGAAGGGGTTACTCCTTGGGCTTGGCGTTAAGGGTGGTCACTGTCCCCGGGGGTAACTTCGAGCGTATAGGTACTGGTCAGCACTATGGTAAGTACTGAGGCTGGTATTGCCAGAGCCGGTGGCTGCCATCCCTTGTTGGGCTCCATGGCGGGCGGTGCCGCCGGGCCCGTATTGCCTACAATGTCATATGGGCAAAAAAACCAACGCTCCCTTCAGTGGGCAACAGAAGAACTTCAACCTTTCGGAAAAACCTTTTGACAAATTTTTTATTTTAAAACGAATTTCTGAGAAAAATGAATCATTTAACAATGTGTCACCATTTTTAGTTGAAAAAGGAATAACAGGAGCAATTGGAGAAGTCGTATCAACTAGGAAACTCCGCTCTGGCGACTTACTTGTAGAAGTTGGTAGTCGCAAGCAAGCTCAACAAATAATGAAATTGACTGCATTGGGATCTATAACTGTTAGTGTAAGCGCGCATGCGTCGCTTAATTCTTCAAAAGGCGTTATAACCTGCGGTGAACTATTTAATGACACCATGGAAAAAATTACATCAGAATTAAAACCCGAAGGAGTGACGCATGTACGCCGTATCACAATTCGGCGCGATGGACAACTCCTTCCTACGAAACACTTTATTTTCACATTCAATAGACCTAAATTGCCAGAACGTGTCAAGGTTGGCTATATGAGATTAGCCGTGAGACCCTACATTCCGAATCCTCTCCGATGCTTTCAGTGCCAACGTTTTGGACACTCGAAATCCAACTGCCGCGGGACACCCACTTGCGCCCGTTGTGCAGCAAAAGGCCACGAAAGTCAAGAGTGTTCCGATACAGAAAAATGTGTCAATTGCAACGGCAATCATACCTCATTTTCTAGGTCCTGTCCCGTTGGTTAATGGAGAAACAGATTCTGTCAGTTAAGTTTAAGGAAAATATCTCATACGCTGAAGCTAGACGTAAAGTTAGTATACAGACACCAGTACCTGGTGTAACTTATGCCTCCGTTTTGCAAAAACAATTTTGTTCAAATTGCTCTTGCACTAACTGCGTTAAAAATACCAACAAAAGTAAATCCCCTGTGAAATCAGATACAGATACTGAAAAATCCACAACTAGTGCTCCTGAAACTGGGAAACCTGACACACCTCAACGCAAACGGAAACCAAATAAATCGCTGAAGCTGAAGCTTTCGAAACGTGGCGTTTCCGAAAAACATCTTTCTCAAAAAATTAAAGCATCAAGACTGCATAATTCTGTCGCCCTGGGACTAGCGAATAAGAATATTATCCAAAAGGATCTATCGACCATTTTCAGTGGTGTGCCCAATAGTCCCGAACTTATTGCACTACATCCATCCGAAGAGGATGATGAAATCCACATGAGTTGCGACTTATCGACAACTCTTACCAGTGTCCCAAATTCTTCTCATGCAACGTTTTCTTGATGGGCCCTTTCCTTTCTTGGAACTGTCGTGGCACTCGGTCCAAGCTTCAGGAAATAAGGACTATTCTTAACGAATTTCATCCATCTTGCATCTGTCTTCAAGAAACTTTCTTGAAACCAAATATGCCGTTAAAATTACGGGGTTATAATGCTGTTCGGAAAAATTCGGATAGTAATTCGCATAATTCTGGAGGCGTTTGCATCCTGACCTCCAATTCATTTCCGAGCTCACCTATCTCACTCCATACTGATTTGCAGGCTGTGGCTGTGCAAGTACATGTACAAACATTAATTACAGTCTGTTGTGTTTGTTTACCACCCAATGATTCTTTTAGTCAAAAAGATCTTGACAGTTTATTAGAGCAACTTCCAGCCCCATTTATTTTGCTTGGGGACTTCAATGGCCACAGTACTTTGTGGGGTTCCCATAGCACAAATTCTCGTGGGCGACTGATCGAGCAGTTCATTAACAATAATGCTCTCTGTCTGCTGAATAATGAAGAGAAAACTTATTTCCACGAACCCTCGCGTACATTTCACTGTTTAGATCTCGCCATATGTTCCCCGGTGCTTTTACCGTTGCTAAATTTTACAGTTGGAAATGATTTACACGAGAGTGATCATTTTCCTATTATAGTATCCCATACTGATAGTGGTATTACTACTCAAGGTCAGCCTCGTTTCTTATTGCAGCATGCGAATTGGGTCGATTTCTCACAACTGGCCGAAATTACTGACAGTATGATTAACACTGCAGATATTTCGACTGCAGTGCAGCTTGTCCTCGATTGCATTCTGAAAGCCGCAAATAAAAGTATCCCTAAAACCTCACCCCGTCAACGGAAATTCCGCAGGCCCTGGTGGAACAGGGCTTGTCACGACAGTCATAGGAAACAAAAACAGCTGTGGAACAAATTTCGCAGATACCCAACAACAGAAAATCTTGTTTTATTTAAACGAGCCAAAGCTTATGCTCGCTGCATTCGCCGACGTACCCAGAGGGAATCCTGGATTAAATACGTCTCATCCATCAAGTACTCTACCTCTAGCAAATTATTATGGAGGAAAGTGAAGGCAGCTAACGGAATCTACCCGGAATTCTCATTTCCTGTGTTGAAATCGGGAAACGTAACTTATTCCTCACCTGTAGAAGTTGCCAATATGTTGGGGCAAGCCTTTGAAAAAGTTTCAGCTATTGATTCGTACAGTCCTAAGTTTCTAGTGACTAAGAATAGAGCTGAAAAAAGTAATCTAAATTTTACTACACGCTTATCTCTTGAATACAATAGCACTTTTAAGCTGTTTGAGCTGAAGAAAGCATTGGATCAAACACATGAAACTAGCCCTGGTCCTGATGGAATCACTTACAGTATGCTTCGCCATTTAGATGAGGCTTCTCTTTCCAATTTGTTAAAACTTTTTTTATCGGATCTGGTCTGAGCGAAAATTCCCCTCACAGTAGCAAGAGGCAATAGGGATTCCAATCCTCAAGCCTGGAAAGGATCCCGCTAACCCTTTGAACTACAGGCCAATCGCATTAAAGAGTTGCATGTGCAAAACGCTCGAGCGTATGGTCAATGCTCGACTAGTATTTGAGTTAGAGAAACATGGAAGCATAACGCCATTGCAGAGTGGCTTCCGACGAGGACGCTCAACATTCGACAACATTGTTCTTCTGGAGACACAAATTCGTAATGCCTTTGTTCGCAGAAATCATCTTGTTTCCATCTTTTTCGATGTTGAAAAGGCTTACGACCGTACGTGGCGTTACGGTATTCTTCAAACACTTTTAAAATTGGATTTTAGAGGAAATCTCCCTGTCTTTATTCAAAATTTTTTGACTACTCGAATTTTTCGTGTACGTGTCGGTAATTTTTATTCCGACCCTTTTATCCAAGCTGAGGGCGTTCCACAAGGAAGTGTCCTCAGTGTTACACTTTTTATCACTCACTTTAGCGAAATCCTATGCCAGCTTCCTCAATCTGTTCAAGGGACACTATATGTAGACGATTTGCAGATTTCTGCACAAGGTTGTAATATGCACTTAATTGAACGGCAACTGCAGAATGCAGTGAAAAAACTAGTTACCTGGTGTGAAAGAAAGGGGCATACTCTTTCTCCAGAAAAGAGTCGTTGTGTACATTTCTGCCGAAAGCGAAATATGCATCCAGATCCTATAATTAACATTCAAGGAAACGCCATTCCTGTTTCTGACGACGTGCGTTTCTTGGGAGTGACTTTTGACAAAAAACTAACTTTCCTTCCGCATATTCTACACCTGCGGAGGAAATGTGAAAAATCCCTTAATATCCTAAAAGTGCTGTCAAGCACTTCTTGGGGTGCGGATCGAATATCCCTTCTCCGAATATACCAGGCCGTTATTTTATCTCGCATTGATTACGGGTGCATGGTGTATGGATCTGCCCGAACCTCTGTTTTGCGCAGACTTGATACAGTGCATCATTCTGCTCTTAGAATATGCTCTGGTGCATTCCGTACATCACCCGTGGAAAGCTTATATGCGATCTGCAATCAAATGCCCTTAGACATGCGACGTCGCAAATTGACAGCACAATACTACTTTAGAGTGCAATCGATTCTGAAACACCCTGTTTTTCAGTTGTCTCTTCCTGTTGGTCTTCGGAGACTTTATGATGCACGTCCCTCTCACATTCTTCCCTTTTGTGAAAGAATCAAAATCTTACTTCAAGACGCATTACTTCATGATGTTGCAATTCAGACTTTTGATCGCTTTCCTTTCCCGCCTTGGGATATCCCAGAGTTTGCATTTTTGAAACCTTTTTCAGGATTTGATAAATCTACAACAGCACCGATCATTTTTCAGCAACTATTTAATGACCATCGCTATCAGTATTGTTCCTACACAGAAGTATTCACTGACGGATCAAAATCTAATACCCACGTAGGCAGCGCAGTTGTGTTATCAACTGAGACACATAATTACTCTTTGCCCAAATCATTCTCAGTCCTGACTGCTGAACTGGTCGCAATGATGTGTGCTCTTCAAGTGATTTCAACTTCCTGCTCCCGCAAGTTCTGTATTTATAGTGACAGTATGAGTGCTTTGGAGTCTCTTTCCTATTTAAGTTGTCAAATACACCCAGTTGCTTTGGAAATCCTGATTTTTCTACGCATCCTCGAAAACAGAGGTTTTAATATTCTGTTTTGCTGGGTTCCGAGTCATGTCGGAATACCAGGAAATGAAAAGGCGGATGCGGCGGCAAAAGCAGCAAACTCTCTTCTTCAGCGAGAACTTCCACATAGCGATGCAAAAACATTTTTTACTCGCCATGTCTCTATGTTGTGGCAACGATCTTGGGATCAACAAACTTCCAACAAGCTACATTTGCTCGAACCAATGATTCGTTTCTGGCCAACCAACGCAGTGCGTGGGCTCGATGTTAAATTAACTCGACTCCGCATTGGTCATACACGATTCAGTCATAAACACCTTTTATTTGGTGAGACAGGTCCAACATGCACGACATGCTATACAGTTTTAAGTGTACGTCATGTTTTAATTGAGTGTCCTGTTTTCAATAATCAGCGGTTACGGTTTTTTAATTCAATTTCCCCAAACATGCGGGAACTAGTGGGTGACTGTCCTCACCCTAATGTTTTTAAATTCCTTCACGCCATTGGTTTGCTGAATTTTATTTAGGTCCATTTGCAATCACAATTTAAAATTACATTTCGGTTTTTAAGCAATTTACTTATTTTCGTGAAAGTTTTTAACGTGCTGTTTTAGTATGTATGGATTAATTTTATAATTATACTTTTACTTTAAAAGCTATTTGAACAAAATTATTACCATTTGTATGGCGCAGCATAGCCAGGTTTGGCTTTTGTGCCAGGAAACTAAACCAACCAACCAACTAATACTTTCTGGGGTGCTGACCGTACATCCCTCTTACGGATCTATCAGGCCATCATTTTGTCTCGCATTGATTACGGGTGCATGGATCTGCTCGTCCTTCCGTTTTACGAAAGCTTGATACGATACACCAGCCATACTCAACCTTTTTTTTATAGGAGCCACAAACACGTTTCAGTCACGGTAGCCCGGGCCGCAAGTAAAAAATAATTAGGTGTGTATAAATGAAAAAGTAATATCAACCTAATGAATTATTTAGTTTAATGTAAAAAAGAACTTTTAACAAAGATGCTTACTTGCTTATATGTATATCTAATGAGACTTTTGGAACTGAGAGCATTTTTTTAAAACTTTATCAATATCTGGCTTGTCGTTGCATGCTACTCTTATTATATCATCCAAATGGGAATCTGTCAGTTTATTTCTATATACACTCTTTGTGTATTTCATCTTTGAAAAAGATGATTCGCACACATACGTTGACCCAAAAAATGTTAGCATTATTTGGGCACATCTTTGCACGCTTTTATATTTTTGGGGAACAATGCTCCAAAATTCCACATATTCCCTTTTTTCTTTGAAAATTACTTCCAGGTTGGTGTCATTTTTAAAATCAATAAATTCATCAAACAACTCCGAGTAATTACAATTTAAAACTGAAGCCAACTCAGAAATAGTTGGTGTCTTTAAATGCCATGGATTTTCTACAAGTAACAAACAATTTTTTATTTTTCTGAGATCTTGAAACCTTTTTTGAAATTCGTTTAATAGTGCAGTTATAAAATTTGAAATTATGGAGCAGTTTTCTTCTGAAATGTTAATACCGTCCTCTCTGGTTTTTATAATAGTTGGAAAATTGTGCAGCTGTTTTTTCTGTATTTCATTATAATAAATACTTAGCTTTTCCTCAAATGCAAACACTTTATTTGCCATATTGGACACTATGTTATTTTCGCCTTGTAGACTCTGATTGAGATTGTTTAGTTTTTCCGTAATATCACGTAGAAAACCTAAAAGACACCACCATTCATCGTTTTGTAATTCTGAGTACCCTTTATTATTTTGCTCTAAAGATAGGATTATTTCATGGTGTAATGAAAAAAACCTTTCCTCTACTAAGCCATCGCACCGAGGTATGCAAAAGAACGTCGCTGTGCTCACTTCCCAGTTCTTCAAGAAGGGTTTTAAATTTTCTGTGGTTCAGTTCTTTTGCTCGTATATAATTGACAATATTGATAACTGTTTTCATTACAGCTTCTATTTCTGGTTGTACAGCACGGGCCGCCAAGTTTTCTTGATGGATAATACAATGGAATGTTATTAAATTGCTGCAATTATATTTTTTTCTTAAATAATGAAATGAAGCCATTTTCGGATCCATTCATTGAAGGACAACCATCTGTACACAAACACACGATTTTTTGCACATCAATTTCATGATGTTCTAAAAAATTACAAATAGTATCAAGGTAATCCGTGCCTCGGGTTTGATCTTTCATTGGCAGTAATTTTAAAAAGTTTTCATGAATTTCATTGTTTTCTGTACAATATCTAGCAAACACCGAGCACTGCGATGTTGCTGAAATATCGGTGCTGGCATCAAATGCTAAACTGAAAAACTTGCATCTTCTAAGTTTATCTTTAGGTTTTTTAATATATCATCGGAAATAAATTTAGAAATGTCTTCAATACGCCTGGTGCAGGTTGAATCCGAAAGCTGTATTTTTTTTATATCAGATACTAATTGTTTTTTGTTACTGTATTTATCAAAAAAAATATTAGCAGCACTAATAAAGCATTCCTTTAAAATTTCCGCATCGGTAAATGGTTTTATATGCTTACCAAGAATGTAAGAAATTTCATATGATGCTTTTGTTACCGCCGAGTCTTGTGATAATGCCGCGAACATAACATTTTGTTGCTCATGCAATGATCTCTTAAAAAAACTCAATTTCTCATTTCTCAAAGACGATCCGGGAGGAAACGTTTCGTCGAAATCTTTATGTTTGGAAGTGAAATGACGAGAAATATTGGATTTCTTCAATATGATACTTTCCCGACATATCAAACAAGTAGCTGCGTTGTTTTTATTTGGCACAACAAAATAATCAGATTCCCACTCATCTTGAAACAATTTATTTTCACTTGATATTTTTCTTTTATACTTCAACGACACTCCTGACATTATTTTGAAAATAATAGGTATACTTAATTTACAAAACAAAACTATTATTTGGTAGAGGACGCGGGTACGTACACAAATTTAGTTTAATAATTTAGATTAAATTTATAACAAGTTTAGTTTCGATCGACAATCAAAGCGACACGCACTTAGGTCCATGGATCTTACGGTCTGGCCACGCGCAAACACGAGCGGCGGGGCGACTTGCCAATTAGTAAAGCACACGTCTCATTACACATGACAAGCAATGTTTAGCTTCGCAAGTCGCCCCGCCGTCCGCGTTTGCGCGTGACAAGAACTTTAAGGGGATTCCCGACGCCGCGTATTTCGTATCGTTCGCGCAACCATAGATTACAGACCTTTAAGGGGATTCCCGCGCCGCGTATTCCGTATCGTTTGCGCAACCATAGATTAGGATAGTTTGCGTTTCCAATTTAAGCAAATTATTGATATCGCTCACATTCCCATACTTCCCGTTCAATTACCAACTCTTTGAAGGGCGCGAAATTTGAAGTTGTTTACAAATAAGTTGTTACTACCTAGTTTAATAATTGGGCCAACCAAAATGCCACCGCGGGCCGCAGGTTGAGTATAGCGGTCATAACCCCCTCTTATCGAATTGAGATAGTTCCTGTTAGCGCCTATAGATGACTGCAGACTGCTAGCGCCGTCTAGAGGCACTAAGAGAAACTTGGTTAAATCCTTAATGCATCCTCCGACTAACGCTACCCCTGTCTGAGCTGCATCCCTCCTCCTTTGAACTAGCAGCGGATCAAGCGTTCTCCGGTTAACGATTCACGGATTACGAAAAGTTTCTTTCGCCGTTTTTACTTTAAGTGAATTTTATCAAACGAAAGTTTGAAATTCGGGAAATAAAATAAAACTATTTGAAGTAAACCAAAACGTAATATTTGAATTATCTTTATTATTGAAACTTTTAATTATTCTCTCATTAATTAGTGTCAAAGAAGGAAAACCGGTGTTCCATACTTTTAATATTTCAGCCATAGCAATACAACTAAACATTAACTGTTCTAAACTTTCCCTCATAATTATAATTTGTATAACTTGTCAGTGATTGTAAAATGATGTCGGCTTCTATGGGACAAATTGGACCTCCTATGCATCCTGGAATGCCACCACAACAACAGCCTCCGCCACCTCCTCAGCCAAGTCATGTGCAGCAACAAATTGAACTCAAATATGATAATGTTAGTAAAGTGAAAACTCTGATTTGGTCTCTGAAAAATTCTTTTGCGGTAAGTTCATAAATGTCATAACGATTTTGTAAATTAAAGCTTAGAGATTTTGTAAATTGTTTGCGATTCTATTATTATAATTTTCATATTCTGTTAATGAAATAGTTTGATGATTCAAAGGTATAGCAGGTCTGTTTATGCTACCTGACAATCTTTGTCTAGTTAAAACTTACTATTATGTAACAAGTTGTATTTTTATGTGCAAAAACAAAATAAGTTAAGTTTGTTGTAAGATTTTGTCAGGAATACTTAATTATGGAATGTTTTTATCTTTGACATTGAATTGAAATTGAATTACATGACTAATCAATATTTTTTTTCTTCCTATAACATGATAATTTTTGCAGTAATTGCTTAATATGCTTCCACTTTGAGCTTACTTGTTGACTTTATAAATACATCGAGATCATACTTATGATTTCTTGCGTTTGCACACTAGGAAAATTTTGCAACATATCTTGGTTGCTTGGCAATTGTATCTTGGGATCATCTATTGTAAAAAAGTGCCTTATTTGTATGATATGATACCTTGTCAATACTTTTCTTTCTGCAATCTAGTGTATTGGTTTCAATATTTGCTAAATGTTCCAGCAATTTTTTAAAAATTAGAATTGCACTTATGCTTCATTGAGTTGATTTTTATTCTCCTTTTAGAATGTTATGAAAGTTGCTGGTGCTAGAGTAAATCATATGGCTGCTGGGTATGTATAAGACCATGGAATTTGCTAAATTTTATGAAAACTCTTATTTGTTTTCGCTATAAAAGCATTCCTTTAAAAATATAAAAGTACCGTAATATTTATAAAGAAATTAGACATTTAATTAAAGAAAAATGAATTTTATGACAAATTAACATAGCTAATTAAATGAAATCATTGTTTTGCATATTTTTAAAGCTATACTGTAATAACATGATTGCACCATGAAATATGAAGTTAAAGGATACAAATTCATGCATTTTAATTTGGATATTAAATTAGCTACTAGTTATTGCAATTTAATTAACAACTGGTATTAAAAATACATAATGTGATTATTATTTAAGTTTTTAAAACTTTTTTTTAATGAAAAAGCATATTTATCATTTAAATTTACATTATTTACGTGCCATGGAAGGAGAGATAGATGTGTCAGTAATTAAATTTATATTGCTTTTAAATTTAAATCTCTTCGTTATGAATGTTTTAATACATCCATATAGATCAACTATGAAATTTCCTACATAAGTATAATTCCAATAAGGAAATATTTTTATATAAACATGATATAAGAGTGAATCATTAGAATGATTGATGTTACTGACGTGTAAAATATTCTTGGTATTTAATGCTTTAAACAATTCTGATTTTAACTTTAGCATAGGTTATTTGTCAAGTTCTTGATAACTATTTATGGTTGTAAATATCACTTAAATTTATATAGTTTTACAGCTTAATTGTTAATAATAAACAATTCGGGATAATGTAGTAAAATTTTATCATTGCTGCTTCATACAGAATGTTATAAACTGACTATTGTTGTTGTTTTTTAAATTTAGAATTAAATAAGTAATACTTTCATTCTACTTTCTTATTTGTTTGTTTTTGTTATTATTTTTATTATTATTATTATGAAAATTTCAGAGTTTACCTTATTTTAATAAAAATAAGGTAAACTCTGAAATTTTCATGAAATCCAATTTTGAAAAAAATTTTAAACTAAGATTTTAAAAAACTTAAATGTATCAATATAGATTTCTTTTATAAACTTAAGTATTTTATTCATTATGTTTGTTTAATCCAAATAAATTCTACTTAGGTTGCTGCTGTTCTTAATGTTTCCTAAATATTTAGATTGTACTGTTTGAATATTTTAGTGATGCTATAATAGCATTTGTAGTGTTATCCTTTTTTACAAATAATACAAATCACTGCCTTATTTGCTCTGCATCGTTTAAAATTAGTTTGACTATGATAGTATTGTTAAGAAATAGAATTCTTCAAGATATAACTAAAGTGATTTGTTCTGTTTGCTTTAATAATGACTATATTTGGTATTCCATTGATATTTGCATGGAATCCTCAATAGTTTTGAAATAATGTTTTCCCACAGATTTTCTCTGCCTAAGCTGCAATCTCTTTTTTTTCCAATTGAATTTAAATCCTGTTAATTTACAAAAAATAAAAATATTTCCATCATACCACTGTATTTGTCTTGATATTTTTTGAACATTTACTATATTCTTTTAAAGAAAAACCATTGAAGAAGCTCCTCCTAGATTTGATAAAACCCTTGATGACTTCTTCTCCATTTGTAATCAAATTGAATTGCATTTAGTAAGTAACAATTATATTTTTAAGACAGATTTTCTTTTTTTATAATACTTACTTCTTAAGTTCATTCTGCAACTGTAACTTAAGGATCATATAAATTGTTGGGAAAAATGATAACATTTCTTATAATTTAGCTTATTTAAATTAAAATTCTCTGAGTTTTCATCTACATTCTTATTAAAAAAGAATTAATGAATTATATTAAAATAGTATGTTTACTTTCTGCACAAATTAGAAAAAAAAATAATTTTATTTGTATTGTTCTGCACATGATTTTCAAGCATTTAAAAATTAATATTTTTCATTAATTTATCCTGTAACTTTCTTATTTATGTCAAAAATAATTACTCAATTTTTATTTAACTTATAATATATTTTAAATGCAAAGATCCTATTTTGTGTACACTTTATGAAATCTTATTTTCATTTTCATACAAAATTGTCTTTTTAGGAATATAGAATGATAAATACATTATAGCCCTTGACATTCTACTTTTTCCATGTTCCATTACACTATTCCAGTGTATGTTCTTGAAATAACTGTATTGTTTCAAATAATTAAAAATGTGATACTTTATATGAGCTGTATAAAGAAAATATTGTGGGTAGAAATATAATCAGAAGGTGAAGTAATATATGGAAAAAGATTTAAATAATAGGAGCAGTAATTAAGGTTGTTGTTATTTTTTCTCTTTCCAGAGAAATTATTTCTTTAAAAAATATACATTTTCTTATGAAAATTTCTTTAAAAAGTAAATATGAATAATGGATGGAATTGGAATTTGAGTTTTAATAAGAGAATTGGTGTCCCTTCATTGAAAAGAATACATGCAGCTATGCTTTATGGAATGAATAAAATGAGAAATCAAAGTATATTCTCCTAGTTGTCCAGAATAGTAGTTTCTGATTGCTCTATTTTTGAGAATAGTGGCTAGCAACTCTTGTTACTTGAGTGTTTCGGATATCTTTGATTGAATTGGAATGCTTTGAAAAAATCAGGCATGCAAATTGAATGCTGATGAAATCATACGAAATAAAAAGAGATTCATCATCCAATCACAGAGTAATTTGATATCAATCCTCTTTGAGAAAGTAATTGTCTCTTAATTACTACAAGGTGATAAATGGTAAAAGGTTTGAAAATATGTTTTTGTCTTAATACATCATTGATAATATACTAATTTAGAGCAGTATTGCTTTTCTCCCTCACTGAACATTTTTGTTTCTAAATGCAAATTTATCCTGAGATACATGATTAAAAGGATACTTCATACATTTGAAAGTTATGTATTGAAACTGAACTATGTTGAGGTTGTTTGCTATGGATTTGCTCCTTTTTGACTACTTTATCTTGAGCTTTTCTTCCTGAAATGGGACTAATTCAAGAAGAAAATATTACTTGATTTGTTTCATTTGCATCCTTTAAAGAAAAAACAAAAAAAAATATCTTCCATTATTTGTCTCATTCCAAACTATCCCTCTTTATCACTTTTAACTTTATATATATATATATATATATATATATATATATATATATAATGACAGTATGAATTGTCTTTAATCTTTAAATGCAAATAAAATTACTGCAAGGTGATGAATTATAAAAGGCTTAAAAATATGTTTTTGTATTACTATTTCATTGATGATCTAATCTGATTTGTCTATTTCATCCAAGCCTACACAATTATTTTTATGCAATAGCCATGAAAAATATGTTCATATCAGACAGTATCAATTTCAGAATCATATTCTTAATATCTTTTAAACAAAGAATCTTAGAAATGCAAAGTAATGATTGTAATAAATGCATGATCATAAATTTTGTTACAAATTTTAATATAATTACATGTTAGAATATATCTCTTACTAATAATAAAGATGAATACATTTGTTTTGACACTCTACATGCGTGACCATTTGACCTATAGTTATCAGATTTGACAGATATATGTCTCAGAGATTTTAAAAAAAGTGCACCTCAGTGTATTTTTTAAAAATTATTATTTTAAAATTTTAACTTAAAATCAGGCAGTATTTTTTGATTTTTTGGAATAAAGGATGTATTCTTAAATAATTTAATATTTTAATTTCCAAGCCAGAAATAAATATTTTGAGTTGAAGACAAATTATTTATGACAAATATATCAAATAGGAAGACAAATCTTTTTACTGATTGTTTTAAACATTTCAGCTAAACTCAAAATTGATCTTCAAGTTTAATGATATCCTAATCTAAATCTTTTTATTACTTATTGGAATTTTTTTCTCCTTTTCTAATTTCATCAGAATATCTATTCATATAGATATTTTGGAAATTATAATCTATATTTTATTTCGCATCAAATTGTCCTTCAATATCATTTTAATTCATTCTTCTAAGAGGTCACACTATTTTTTTTCTTTTCATTTCAGAAATTATTCTTGCATGTTATATTTTCTAGACATTCCATATATATATAATAGTGTGAGTAAGTGAATGATAATTTCACTTCCTCATTAAATGTGAATAACTTATTTTTTAATCTCATTTCTAAGAGTTTAAATTTACTTATATAAAAACTTTTCTTGTCTAGAGAGTTAATATGTATCAACAAAGGTTAATTTTCTGAATAGGTTGTTTATTTATTGCGATTCTAAAAATTAAGTGTACAACATGATTTTTTATGAATTTCTGTTTTAAAATTTTAATATAGTTCCATGCTTTGATTTTTCCAGAAAGCCATTCAGGAATGTACATTACAACACAAAGACAGTATCCAGTATTTACCTTTGCATGTGACACTAGGTAAGCAAGATGCATCCAGTGGGCCCTCTCAAGATGTTAATTTATCCTATACACAGTATGTCAGTACTGTGAAAGCTCAGGTCAATTTTACAAAATCTGTTCAAGAAATACTTTCTGAAGGTGTGCGAAATATATCGAAATCCGAGAACAATTAATCTGTATTTGTATTATTGCAAAGAAATGTACAGACTGAATACTGGAATGTAGTTTGTTTTTTTATTTAAGCTGTATACAACTCGTGTTTGTGAAATACAAGAATTCTAATAAAAAGAATTTTATTAAGTATTGGAAACTTTTAAATTTCCTAAAATAAAAATGATTATTCTGTGCTAACTATATACTTCCATTTTTACTGTTCAGTTCTGAAGCAAACAACATAGTCATTGGCATTTTTTCTTAAAAACATTCTTCAGATTAAAATTATTTGCTGTTTATTTCAATGCTGTCAGACATCATACTATTGGAGAGTTAAATTAAGATAAATTTTAAAAATATGCAGAATCCAGTAAATTTTTAGCTAATAAACTGGGAGAAATTTTTATCGCTTCAAGTTATTGTGAATGTCACAATATGTAATAATTCAAAACTAAAGCATTCAGGGGAGGTTGTTTTTTACTGGGAGGAAGACTAAAATAATAATAAAAATAGTTATTCAAAGAGCGAATATCAGACATTAAATCTCATGAGGTTTTTTTAATGTTAGCAATTTCTAAACATTTAAATATGATAATAAGTGAATTGATCTTTGTTGTTTTAAACAATAAATAAAATGTATGTGTTTAGTAACTGGAAAATGAAAACAAACATAGATGTATTAGAAATCAAATTTATAAAATAATTCTTAATATTTTGTTTTAATTTCTGAAAGGCGTTAAATATTACACAATAATATAGTTATTTGGAAAAGGTAATTATAAAGAAAACTTAAAATTTATTCTTAATGAACATATCTTTAATTGTCAACTACATTGATTTATTATCCCCCCCCCTCATTCATTTTCCACATGCTATGATATTTTAAAAATATTGGAAGCAACTCGCCATGTATTCATTTAGGAAATATTTGCCATAATTTCTTTTCTTACTATCTTTCCTTTTAATTCCAAAAGTGATAAAAAGGATATTATAAATGTCCACAATCAAAATACAGAATACCATTCAATTATGATTAAAGATATATAGATTCTTATTTATAATAAAACAACATTTTCAATATTGTCATGAAAACTTATGTAATTTGAAATCTTTATAGATGATTCCTATTATCAGCACATAGCTCAAAGCATTATAATGTTTGCTTAAATAATAATTAAATTTCTTTAATATTAGTCTATTATTCTGAAAACAAAACTAGTTTTATACTGCAATAAGCAGAATAAATGAATATCAAGACTATTTAATTTTTCTATGAATGTTTTTAAAAAAAACATACTTTAACATGCCTGTTTTTTTAATATTTGTGTTACTAAATATCTATCTGCAACTTGCTAGATTATGTATTCTAATTGTTTGATTAGATTATGTTAATCCTTATTAAGTTGAAGAGTAATTATGACCAAAAAAAGTTTGTTGTTATTAATTCTGAGATAATTTTCAAATATTGAAAGTCCATTCTTCATGCACAAGATTCACTATTGGTAGTGTTAAAAAACCTGACAAAAATTCATTACTTCGAATAATCTACACGGAGCATAAAACTCAACAACTTTATTCTTCGAAATCAAATCTTACACTACTCATTTTTCCTTTTTCCAAAAAATAAATAAAAACCATCTGATTACATGACACGCGCAACGGCCGTTACATTTCCGGCTTATTATTGGCACGTGTGTAAAAAGAAAATAAAGATAAACATTTTCAGTACTTCGTTTTTAACATCCTCCCACCTTTTGATTTTGAAGCATAATCAAAACTATTTTTAGTTTGTAAATACAATCTACAAGTTTAGTCTCTCTGGAACCTTCAGTGTTCTTCCATACTTACTAAATTTCGGTGTGGGTTCGAGGATGGTGGTGTCCTTGAACTGCTTGGATTGTTCGGAATGATCCATTGACTCTAGGCTCTTCAAATATTGAGGACCATCTGAAGTAGCGATCTCCAATGGGTATATCCGTTGTATAGGGCGAAGCAGCTCATTAGTCGATGTCTGTACTCTGACAAGACGAACTTCTCCATCTCTCCCAGGAATCAGCTATGAAATGCGTCCCAATGGCCAATCTAGACGTTTTTTGTTATCGGCTCCCACCAAAACTATGTCCCCGATTGCAACTTTAATTTTTGACTGTCTTTTCTGTACTCGCTGTATAAGAGTACCTAAATACTCTGATCTAAACCTCTCCCTTAGATGTTTAATTAAGTTCTGTCGGTATTTTATTCTTTTCGTAAGGGATTTGCTATCCACTGCATCAATATCTAGTAATTTGTGTTCTTGAATGTCTTGCAAGAACATAGACGGTGATATTGGTTTTACAGCTTCACTTTGAGTAACGTAAGTAAGCGGTCTTGCATTTATGACGCTTTCACAATTAGCTAAGACAGTTAACATTTCTTCATAACTCAAGCTAGCTCTTCCTAGAACTCTTCTTAGTAGATCTTTCAAAATTCTTATGAGGCGCTCCCACCAACCACCCCACCATGCAGCAGTTGGCGGGTTGAACTTCCATTCGATAGCGCTTACAGCTCCTTGTTTTTTAATCTGCTTCCAATCCAATTGACTTAGGGCGTTGGCTGCTCCTCCAAAATTTGTACCGTTATCACAATAGACAGTTGAACATCTTCCTCTACGCGAAACAAATCTTCGAAACGCCATTAAGAATGCCTCTGTGGTAGCGGCAGTAACAAGCTCAAAATGTACTGCTCGATATACGGCGCAAGTAAATATTAGCACCCAGCTCTTCTTGTTTTCTTTGAGAAAGAGTGGACCAGCCATATCGATCCCGGTAATCTGAAAAACCGCTGCATCTTTTACTCGGTCTTCTGGAAGTGGAGGGGCAATCGATTCCAGATTTCTAGAGCTAAACCTCTTACAGGTAATGCAATTTGTCAAGACATGTTTCACAGTTCTTCTTCCATGTAAAATCCAATACTTTTCTCTTAAAATATTTAAAAGTATCTGCACCACTGCATGACAATTTTTTATATGCGTGTAAACTATTAATCTTTTAGTCACTTCATGGTTTGAAGGTAATATAGCAGGTTTCAAAAATGTATCATTATCTTTCCTGTAGGCAATTTTGGTCTTTAATCGTAAGATGCCTTTTTCATCTCTAAATGTTTGCAGAGTTTTAAGTCGATCATCATTCTCAGAAGAAAAATACTCATTTTGAATCAATCTTATTAGCTTCTCTTCAGCTTCCTGGTATTCTGATGCACCCAATTAATTCTCCGTATCTTTTTTCCTTTGGTCTCGCACAGTTGTGTTTAAATCGGAGAACCCATGCTATAAGTCTAACAATGCTTTCATATCTGCTAAATTTATGGTAGTACCAATCATTATTCTGGCAGATTTCACTATTTGTTAATGTGTATGAGGTTTTCGACTTCTCCTTTTCAATAACATCTTCATCGTAAGAATTATTAACTAAATCTGTAAGATGTTTGTATTCAATTCGATCTTTCATCCATTTAGGACCTTCCCACCATCTTGACGATAGGAATTGTTTTGCTTTAGCACCACGTGATGGCAAATCTGCCGGATTCTTTTCACCAGGCACATGTCTCTCCAAGACGTGGGATCACTTAGCTTTCTGATCTCGTTTACTCGGTTGCGTACAAATACCGACCAGTTATCGTCTCTCTGTATCCACGCCAACACAGTAGTCGAATCACTCCAATAATATCTCTTGAGATTTTCCCATTGTAGAGCTTTTATGACAGAATTTGACAAACGGGTTCCAATAACAGCAGCTAAAAGTTCCACTCTTGGAATCGTGGTTCCTTTCAATAAAGAAACTCTAGATTTAGACGTCAGAAAAAACACTTCGGTTCGATCCTCTTCTTCAACTCTCAGAAATACCACAGCTGCATACGCATCTTGACTACCATCAACGAAAGTATGCAAGGTACAATTACTGACATTTTCTTTAGTTATTTGAACATATCTTGGCACTTCAAGATCTTTCAAGCATGTTAGCTCGTGAAACCATCCTAAAAACTCCTCTCGTAACTCGCATTTAATGTCTTCATCCCAGCTTATTCCCTTTTTCCACGCTTTCTGTAGCATTAATTTCGGACAGAGCATCACTGGGGAGATGAAACCAAATGGATCAAAAATTCTGTGAACAATAGATAACATGTTACGTTTAGTAACCTTTTCAGTTTCTACATCATTCATCCGACTCAAATCAATTTTTAAAGTGTCCGAGTCTTTATTCCATAATAAACCCAGAACGTGTGTTTCTACTTTCTCCTTAATTTGACACTGACCAGAATACTCCCATTCTCGAAGTTCAAATCTTCCTTTGGACATAAGAGTTGTTGATTCTTGTATAAATTTTTTCAGTTCTTCTTTGTTATCAACACTGGTAACAACATTATCAACGTAAAAACTTCGAGCCAACTTTTCCCTGAATTTAACGTCATATTCATCACTTCTTCTAATGTGATAGTCAATCACTGAGGCTAACAGGAAAGGGCTACATGTTAAACCAAAAACTACTCTGGTATGTCGAAAATACTTCAATTTATTTTCCTTTTCGTTCTCCCACCATAAAAAACGAAGAAAATCCCTGTCTTCTTCATGAATGCTTATTTGACAGAAAGCTCTTCTAACGTCTCCAATAACACCAAATTTTCCCTCTCTAAAACGTAACAGAAGGTCAGGCAACAACTCAATCAAATTAGGTCCACATTCCAAACATTGGTTAAGAGACGGGTGGTTAGGGAGTCGTGATGACCCGTCATATATTGGTCGGATTGGAGTAGTAGCACTACTCGGTTTCAGCACAGGTCGATGAGGCAGATAATTCCCGTAACCATTTATGAACTTCTTCTATGATACCCTCTGTGAGCCAACTTGCAAAAATTTCTTCGTATTTAAGATACAAATTCTTGTTCTTAAGTTTCGAGGTAGTGTATTCCAGTCGTCTCTGAGCTAAATGAAAATTATCAGGTAAAGGTGATTTGTCATCAGCCTAAGGTAAACAAACTTCATAACGCCCGTCGCAATTAATTTTCACTGTCTCTAAAAAATGTTCTTTTGTTTGAAGATCAATTTCTTGCTTGGACTTCTTTTCAATCGGATCATCGATTCCAATCAAGTCTAATCGCCATAAATTAGATAAATCAAGCTCATTCACAAACATGGGCGTTACAGTCATCGCCAAATCTGAGCTTTCTTTTGGGGTTTCTTCTTCGGGTACTTTTCCCATTAATGTCCATCCTAAATGGGTTTCAACTGCTACAAGACCAGATTTCAACATTCTTCTTTTCCCAGTTAACATTTTCCCCATGATATCGGCTCCGATAAGTATATCAATAGCAGCAGTGCTATCATTTACGTCAGATAAAATAATATTATGTTCTTCCAGTTCTCTTATCCAAGATCCGTTACAAACTGGCTGAACATCTTCACAAATTTTGTCTTGATCCAATGCATCGAAATTACAAGAGAATTTTTCATCCAAATCCCTTAACCATATTTTGTAGCAGTCATGTGTAATCTGTTTGCTGGAAACACCTCCAAAAAGGGAATGTACTAATTTTTCTTGTCGAAGAGAAGGATAGCCCATTTCTCGTACAACCTTTTTTAAAACGTAAGATCTATGTGATGCGGAATCCAAAAGTAATCTGACGCTTTTCTTTTTATCTCCAGAAACAGGCACGGCCTTTAAAGTCTGTAGAAATACTCTAGTACTACGTTTATTTAAGTTGGACATGCTGACGTTATTTTCAACTTGTGATTTTACTTCATTTTTCTCGGAAGACTTTTGTGTATCCATCTTATCGCACATCAATATCACATGCTTTTTAGAACAAACAAAACATCTTAAAGCAGCTCGGCAATTTTTGACTGCGTGCGAGCTACCCAGACAAGCAAAACAGCAGCGTTTTTCTTTAACAATATTTTTCCTTTCTTCTAAACTCATTTTTTGAGCTAAAAAACATTCAGAGCTCTTATGTTTACCATCACAAAATATACATTTCAATACAGCTGTAGTTGATGCTGTCGTCAACAAATTTGCAGCAGTAGGAATGCTGTTATAAAATAACGGATTTTTCTGCCCTTGCTTCTTTTTAAAACCTTGAGTACACTTAGGTTCGTTTAATCCAAAACCCGACATCGCCAAGTTTATTCGCTCTTCGCCTTCAACTTCCGCTTTTATAAATTGCATTAGATTGTTTAGCCTTTCCTTGGCATCAACAGAAGCAGAAGATGTAGGATGACGATTCCAAGCTTTTAGGAAATCTTCGCTAAAGCAGGATTCTACCATTGGGTATAATATAGAAGCACATTTATCACTTGTGACTCCTAAAGTCTCTAAAGCTTTCAAATGTGATTCCAGTTTATCATATAAAGATGACATAGAAAACTTCTCATTTTTATGAACCGAAATTACTAGTTTCAGAAGTTCCCTGACGTACACTTCTACTAATAAATCATTTCTACCGAAGCGAGCTTTTAAGCTTTCCACTGCTTTGGCATAATTGGCACTCGTTGGCGGAAAACTTTCCACAATCTCCCGAGCACGAGATCCAGCAACAGTGGCTTGAATTAAATACTGAAATTTGTTTTCGGAAGCTATGTCGCCATCTTTATGAATGTGCTCAAACTGACTCCAAAATGGTAGCCAGTCTTTAATACTTCCAGAAAATTTTCGGAACTCTAACTTTGGTAGATGAAATTTGCTCTTAGCGTTATTTTCAGATAGCGGTAAACTTTCAATTACCTCTACTGCGTTAGACTGAGCCTGGATTCTTACCATCTCCAGTTCATACTGTCTCTGTCTTTCCTTTTCTTCCAGCTCATACTGTCTTTCCTTTTCTTTCAGCTGATACTGTCTTACTTTTTCTTCCTCTCTCTGTTTTCGATCACCAACAGCCGTATTCAAAACAGACGCTACGAAGTCCGGATCCTTTTTGTACTCATCGCTGTTGAGAATTAAATTCTTTAACCCTGAAATAGTAACTTTCTCTGGTATTACTTCACCAAGTTCTTCTGCAACCAGTAAGAGATCTTCTTTTTTGAAACCTTTAACTGCAGCAAACATTGTAATTAAATAAAATGTCCTGTCACGGACGCCAAAAAATATTAAAAAACCTAACAAAAATTCATTACTTCGAATAATCTACACAGAGCATAAAACTCAACAACTTTATTCTTCGAAATCAAATCTTACACTACTCATTTTTCCTTTTTCCAAAAAATAAATAAAAACCATCTGATCACATGACACGCGCAACGGCCGTTACATTTCCGGCTTATTATTGGCACGTGTGTAAAAAGAAAATAAAGATAAACATTTTCAGTACTTCGTTTTTAACAGGTAGCAAATTCTATAAATAAGTAGTATGATATTTATAGATTACTCGATTCTATTTTGTAAAATAGTATACTGAATAGTAACCAATATATTAATTTATATTAGCATTATGTCTAACTGAAGTATGTTCTTTATAATGTACATGTACATTATAATAATTATGTATATAATGTGCATAGATGTCCAATGTGAGAAAGTTCCTTCATGGCATGGCACCAATTTTATTTCTAATCTTCCTAGGCAACAAAATTATTTGATTATTTGAAGGTACTAAAAAAATTTCTTTAAAATACCTAAAAATGAATGAAGGGAATTATGAGGTGAATATTCAAATTCAATTTATTATCCTGAGAGAATTTAAAATGTTTATTATATATAAACTTAATAGTTTTTATAGCTTTTTCCTTTGCTTTACAAAGTTTTTTTTAAAGGTATGTAATTATAACATACTTATACTTATAAATGATAGCATAAATTATACTCATATTTGTATTACTTTCTGAATTGAATTTCATTTGTAATTTTTCTGTATTAAAACCAGAATAATAATATATAAATACAATAAACATAATTAGCTATATTATATAAACAATTTGTAACAAATTTAAAACTCAACAATCCTAAAAACAAATACTTGCTTGGTTTATAAATTTTATTGTATACAAATAAAACTTCATACACAATACAAATAAAAATTCAGAAAAATTACATACACTCGGATCAATAAAGCTCATTGAAAACGCAAAATGCTTGTTCGAATTAATCTTTTATATTTCACAATTCCAGCAACACAAGAATGGTCAGAACAAACAACATACACTTTGGACGTATGCATTGAATTATTGTAAATATGCTTTAAATTTAGGGTGATATGAAAGTAACCAAATGAAAATAAAGCATTTTAGCAAATATCAATAAATTGCATTTAATTAGAAATAAAGTCCACTATCAAAATAATATGTTATTTGTTAAAATATTTAATTGAAGTTTAACTGAAAGGGTAATAGAAAAAATTAAATGCTACTAAGTCATAAAACCTTGCATATTATAAAATTCCTCAATTTTTCATACACACAAAAAAATCCACCTACTTTTATGGCTTAGCTGCATTAATATCATTCGGCTGCTACATATAGAAGAAGAAACGTGTTTGCAGTAGATTCTTCTAATTGCTGACAAAATCATTCATGTATCCCACCATACATCCTTAGAAAATAAACAATCCCCCTATACATCCTTATAAAGTAAGCATTAATAACACAGAAAATAATAAAAATTCAATCCTCAAAGGTATTTTGGCATAAGTAACATAATTTTACGGCAAATGCTTAATTGAAACTAATAACTTGGATTAATAATTAAGAATTTTTCAATTAATTTCATGAATTTTCTGATTATGTAAATTAATGCAAATATTATCAATAAAATTTTTTAATCTTTGTGGATCCATTCATAAACAATATTCTACTTTCAAATTTTCCATTCTTAATAAAACAAAAATGAAGACAGTCAATAACATTTTTTAAAATTCAGATTTATAAAATGTTATTTAAAATTTTTCAAAATGAAAATTTGCAAGAACTACTAATTAAAAAGAAATTTTTACTTACTTCATCAATAAATTCAATAATATATAATTTCAAAATCATGTCATAAAAATGTCTACTTAAAGTCTGACATGCAATGTTACTACTTTGCATTACACAATGAAATGGCATTTAAAATAGTGCAATCATTAATATACAAGATATTGGTTTTCTAGTACAGAATACTGGTGAAGAGAAAAGTTTTATTAACATTTACACAAAGCAGTACAATTTGTTTTCAAGACAAGCACACACATTTTTTTTCTCAAAAGAAAAAAACGAGCATTTCATAGAAACAAAGGACATATAAAAAAAAATTATAATAAAAATCAAGATATTTGCAGAAAGTAGAGAGGACAGAATCAATTGCAGAAAATAGTGAGGATGTACTCAACTGAATTAAAAGATAGTAAAACAACCTCATAGTAACTTTGTAGCTCATGAAAACTCTACTGCAGACATTCCAGCTAATACTCCAAAAAGCATTAGCAGATACTCTTAAACAATATTATTTGAGCAAAGGAATCACTTATGGAGCCATTCATTAACAGTCTTTGGAACTTTCTCCATTTGGCAGTGTTTATCACCATGAAGCAATGTATATCTGCATTGAATTTTCACAATATTAATTTTGATATGTTGATTTTCTACACTTAGAATCAGATCTTTTGGCCTTTTGTTTGCAGACTAGAGAGAAGGAAAAAAAAAAGCATTATTTCTGAAAAAATGTCAAATATTAAAAGAATGACTCTTTAAATTATAAAAAGCTTCCATTTTCTTTTTAGTAAATCTAAACATCATGATTTAAACATATAATAACTTCCGGGTAAAAGATTAGTTAATTACCAAGGCAAATTATTTAAAAAAAGCTCAGACTTAAAGAATCTTAAATGCATAAGCATACGGATACTGTCTTTAGAATTATACTCTAGTTCTGAAAAATCAGCCCTAACCTAAATATTTACCAGGAGTTCCCATATCACTATGAATCATCCAAATGTAATAAGCAAATATAAGTCAAGTAAATCCTCCAGGTGATTAACACTGTAGTTTGATGGATATATATGCTTTTCTTAAAAAGAAAATTGATTAAGTAATATCAGGAGTATAATATAGACAAAAAAATGTTCTTGCATAGCTCTATTTTAAATTAAAAATAATCACAATTGTAAGATGTTTCTTTAAAACAATGTGATTTTTATCTAATCTTAATCCACAAAATATAATTAGTAAATTAAAAATAATAAACCACAGGCAACTGCTGGTGAGACTGAGTTAAAAACAGTTTAAGTACAAACACTGAAATACTTTGTTTCTGAAATACGACATTTTCTATAATATTGTCCGACTCTGACAAATTGAGGAGTATGAGAAACATTGTTGTGTTTCTCTCCTTCATAATATATTCACCAATAATACCTTCCAGAGAAGCAAGAGAAAATAATGCAGTGCTTTCAAAATAAGCTTACATTATTAATACAATTGATTACATACTATTTCATCATAATCCTTACTGTTTCATGCTTTTATTCCTCTCTGCAAATTAAATCTCTTTTTAGCAGAGTAATATGTCAGTTGCCATATCTGAGAACCAAGCTATATTTTACCAATATTGAGATTTTATATTTATTACTTAAATATTATTTGAAAAGAAACAATTTTAAAAAATGGTGTTTCAACATTCTGTCTATTTATTGACAACTTTAATACATAGATAAAATTAATATTCATTTCACACTTCAAAAATATATAATTGCAGAGAGATTTCTTGTTTATCTTCTCTATTACTCACTCAATACTGTCATTTCTCTCACCTAACAACATTAGCAATAATAAAGTGTTACTTAGATTATGATGACACTGCTAAGTAATATTTTTTTAAGATTTCAAAATTTGGGTTAGATAGCGTTTAGCTTTAAATTGAGATTTAATAAAATGATCAAAAGAGAATTTGAAAAGCTGATAAAATATGCATATTTACAGGATTTTATAAAATTGGCATTTGCATACAGCTCTATTCTCAACATATTACAAATTATGGATACATGTATTCTTTAAAATATATGGATACATGAACATTATTAGTATAAAAGAATATAGGAGTTTTTTTACTTTATTTCTCTATTAAAAATTTATTAAATAACTTTAAAAGGAAGGAGGGTGATTAATTTGGAAGGAAGCACCAAATATAAAATGGAACAATTATAATGAAGTTAAGCAATCATTCATTGAAACATAAGAATTAAAATTCACTAAATTAAAGTACATTTTCTAAAGAATTTTTTAATGCTTCCATGGGCAAAAATAATTAAGGTAAAAAGGTCAGAATTTAGGCTTTACATCCAAATCCTTTTATTGCAGGTTCATTATTTGAAAATTCGATCACTTCAGGCATTATAAAATGAATTTACATTACACTGAGCATTTCAAAACTTTCATCACTAAAAAAAAAAAAAAAAAAATGCATGATATAGGATGCATCTCAAAACTATGAGCATTAATAAAGCATTATTTATTATACTAGATTTTTTTAATTGAAATTCTGTCTAACCACTGAGAGCTAGAAAAGAATAGACACTATGAAAGATAGAGCCTTTTTCATATTCTTTTCTAATGTTGAAAAAAAAATACATAAAATCCTGTATTAAAACATGTATTCTGGAATTAAAATGCCATTGTAATTTAACTGCTATTCTATAAGGAGTACATATAATGTAAGAATTACTAGTCATTAAAGCATAAGAAACAAGGATGAAAAAATTACTTTCTGGAGTATGGAAGCAACCAAACATTTCCTGGGAAGCATATGTTACATAAAGAAAACCATCTTCATCTTTACTTTCTAAATATACTTCTGCAACAGTTTTGGACATGCTAGCAATACTTCTGTTATTTATTAGGAGATAAAAAGCCTGATTGGCACCAAGATGCATACGATTTCTGCAATAAAAAAATATTATTGTTAAACTTCCAATACATCAAATCAAATTTTTTATTCCATGACTGAATAGTACTGATAACTGTTTTGTAAAGTCGGATAATACGAAACAGTTTTTGATAAAAATGCCAGACATCAAAGCGGCTTAGTTTATTACATATTAATAGGAAATTCCAATAATCAGATATAGATATACCTAATTAATACAGTTATGGCTGCATTTCTAAAATTCTACACAGTACTTTTAAGGTTATTATACTTTGACCACATTTAATTATAAAGGCAGAATGCATATTCTATTTAAATCTTTTAGTAAAGTAATAGTATAACTATTAATTATCTTTAATAAATTAAAGATAATAATTTTTAAAGCTTTATAAGTATAGTATTTATTTTAACATTCATAAAAAGCATAGAATTTCCTGCTTAATTTACAAAATAACATATGGAAACTGTTTAGAGGGCATAAAATATTATGATTATGACTGGAAACATTTACATTCTTACATTTTGATCATACTATCAACAGATTATAAGTCTTCCACACGTTTCACAAATCTACATATAAAAATTAGAAAATATTCTTATTGTTATTTTCAGTATATTTCATTATTTTCAGTATTTCAGTATTCACGGCAACTAATATAAGAAATGTGTCAAAAATTATTCTGAAGTATAGCTTATAATAATATTATTTTAAATCAGTCAAATTTTCAGAAAAAGTTATGAAACATATAGTTTTACATAGGTACATGAAAAAAATGGATATTAACTTCAAGTACTGGATTTAAATCCATTCTCCATGTTATGGCTAAATTGGACTACTAAATATGATTCCAAATAATATCATGCAGTAGTTTAATGCCATATGCATCGTACTCTTTAATAATGACAAGTTTCTGCCTTCACCTGTGAACATGAAATAATTCATCCATATCTCATGTACAATTCAGCCGTTTAAATTTATTAACACAGATTTTTTAACACAATAATTTTTTTGACTCGGAGAAAAATTATAACAATTAAAGAAAAATCAAAATTTAAGACTATCATTGGCAGTTCTGAAAAACTAGCCTTGCAAATCCTGCAATCAAACGGCCCTATAGCTAAACACATGGGAAGAATCTCAAAAGAAACTACTGTTTTAACAAAAGGAAAAAGGTTTTAAAAAAGACAAATTCTGAAGGATTTTTTTAACTATAAAATTTAGTAAAGATTTTTTTTCGTTCATTTACTAGTAACATAATGCAAATATTTTAAGATACCTTTAATGTAATATAATGCCTTTTTAGCTAATAGACTTAATCAAAAAACTTATCTCAGCTAATATGGTGTTATTAATAAATAATATAGATTTGTATGTGTTTGTGTGCACATACAATCAATAAATGAAATTTTACAAATACATTATAAAGTCACAGGATAAAATATTTTATTTTGAATAGAATAATCTTTCAGATTCTTTAAAATACTTTTTTATATATTAGACATTATAACAGAGAGAAGAAAAAAAAAACATCAGAACAAAAATGAACATACATTTATTACAATCATCTGAGATGATAACACTGACAAAACTTAAAACAGACAAAACTAAATGCATTAAAATGATTACATATTTTTAAAGTTTTATATGAAATTAAAAGTTGGAAATAATAATTAAAAACAATGCAAATAGCAAATATAATTAATTCAATTTTAAATACATCCACAAATGTTAAGTTTTTATAAGTAGAAACAGATACTACAAAAAGAAAACCAAGACACATAAATTTAATATAGCTAATATTTTTATGATTTCATAAACAAAAGGGTTAAAAATGAAGAGTTGAAAAATTCCACCTTATAATTGTAAGGAACTGAGATACAGTGAGTTCTTGTGGAACTAAAAATTTTGTTTTGTCCAGAAGTGGTAGCTGCGACTCTTTATGATATCGCTCAACAATCACCTAAAACAAACATTTAAAAAAGAATTAAAATTCCATAAGTAAAAAAAGATAGCTCAAGGTAGGCTATAGTTTTCTCTTAAATTCTATCACTAATTTATATTCAGTATAATAACATATTATACTTAAATAATATACGCAAATCAATGTATTAATGTATCAAGTTTTTTAAAAAAATATCTAAAAATCAGTACATACTGGAATTTTTGTAGGGAATTTTGTTCGGATGTTTTCAACTTCCTCCTTCCTTGTTGCTACAAATGATAAAAATGAGTATTAGAAATTACAAAATAAGCATGAACAGCGTACTTGTTTTATAGACTTTACATTATACTTATATTCATATCCTAGATAGAAATTATATTTATATTCTATAGACTTATTTTTATTGTCATCATATTTATATTCATATCCTAGATAAGTAATCAAGGCTAAGTGAATAAAAAATGCGATTAAACAGGATATAATATACATTCTATTTTATATTTTTTTCTATAAAATTTTTGAATACTTAATTACTGAATTTACTTTTGTCCTGAAATGGCATAATTTCAAGAAATATGAGAACCAAAACATTTTAAAACTAAAAAATTAAAGTCAGTGATTTAATAAGTTTTCCCATACTCAAGGAATCAAGCAAATATATATATATATATAATTTGATATTGAGTATTTTGAAACATTTTTTAAATATACACAGTAAAAATATTAAATGGAGCATTTAAGTTCCATATTGTTATATTCATGAAAAATTTTGTTATATGAAAGAAGAAAAAATGATTGATTTAACAAAGAAAGAAATTAGTTCAAATTAAAATATTTGTCAATAATAAATCTTAAATGTAAGAAATATTCTTTAACAACATGCAAATAATCTGTCATATTAAAAAAATTTTACCCATACATTTTCAAGCAAATATTAATGCATCATATTAACTAATTTATTAATTACATTAGTTTATGATAAAATTAAACAAATGCTTAAAAGTACTTCAAGTAGTATCATTTAAAAACTAAATGCACATATTCGTATATTTCATACTTATTCCAACATAAATTCATTCAATGAAATAAAAATTCAATTTTTTTTCCTTATGGTTAAAAGATAAATTATTAAAATAAACAAAAATGTAAAAATTTATATATTTCAAATTATAACAATATATTTAGAGAGAATATCAAACACAATATGTATAGCAACAAATAAATTGGAGTATATATAATATTTCTTGAGAGTGTAAAGGAATTTTCAAGATCTAGTTCATCAATCCTCACTTCAAAGCTGATTTAAATCCAATGTTGGCAAATAAATATAGTTACTTGTAACCATTTCTCAAATTGCAGTTCAAATTATTGCACTGCAGGGGCAAATTTGTATTTTAAATGAAATTAACATAATCAATTTTTAAAAATAATCATTTAAGGTGTGTGTTTTTTTAATCACAGTACAAATAACTTTTACCTAAATTATAGAGAGCATATTCCTAAAAATGATCACCTTATACAGTGAAAAAAAAGGCTTAAAAATTGACAGAACTATAAAAAAACATTATCAAAAAATTTATAAACTTTTTCAATTTAATATTTTAATATCATCTCAGCTCTGTTAGCAATACATTTACTGAAAATATTTGCCGAATTCGAAACAGGATTGAAAATTCTCACACACACGCAAAATAAATTATAACATTTAAGATAATTTTGGAGACTAAACGTTCTACATTTCAAAATGAATAAATGTCAAGGATGATAATCATTTCAAAAATTCATAATTAAAATGTCAAGTATCTAAGATAAATTTCTAAAATTAATATTCCCAAAAATTCTAAAGGAAAAATAAAAGCCATTATTAAAATTTCTCATTTAAGTTTTAATATGCCGTAATTTCTACCCTATTATTCAGAGAAACCTCCCTTTGTTTTAAATAAACATCATAACCTTCTTTTAACATAAGGGTTCTTCCAATTAATTTCACTATAACAACAAAAAAAGATTATGCATTATTAAGACAGATACAAATATTATTCTAATATTTGACAATCATCATATAGTAAGGTTTTATAAATTCAACAAGGAGAGAAAGCTCACAGGAGAGAAGTTCAAACAGTTGACATTTGAAAAATTTTGAATAAAAATTATATTTTTATCATTTTAGATTTCATATTTTTTTTAACTTACATTAAAAAATAGAATCACGCACTTTTTTTTATTTCACACAAAAGTTGTACTTTGTTATTTTTAATTAATTTTTTATGAAACATCCGATTAGAAGATCCCAAGAATCCATACATATATTAAAATAAAAAGGAGATAAAATAACTATTTAAGGCAAAACTCAACTGATCTACTTAGAAAACATACAAACTGCGTATCAGATATCACAGAGTCGAAAATGTAAACAAAATTGAAAGTTCATATAAAAAGGCATTCGAAATAAGATAAACTACGAGCCCAACCCATTACTCACCAAGAGACTTTCGCTGTTTAAATGTCCCCATAGCATTTGCGTTTTTGTCGGAATGATCATGAAATATCTTATGCATGGTGAATTTAAGATTCTTTAGCCGCAAAGGGCTCAATTTTCGACAACTTTGAAACTAAAAAGGAAATACCTAATCTAACATGTGACAGATCGATAGGAAACAACAGTAAATTACGCAACGTCACGTTTTGAGGTCAATGATACTGCCAGATTCTTCCTATAATTTAAATCATTTGGTTTCGAAATCACCAAAACAGATTATTTTTATTTAAATTCTGTATACAAAGAGGGAAAAGATTTCATGACTTTAAATCTCGTCATTGTTAATATTTTAACAGGTAAATAATTCATGTTTTGAGTTTCTTTCCTTTTTTTCCTGAAATCGAATATCATGAAAAGTTCATAAATTTCGATAGTTATCATTGGATAAAGTGGAAAGGAGGGAATCCTTCTTACTTTTGATTGGCTGCTAGATATATATATATATATATATATATATATATATATATATATA
>JAPMOQ010049553.1:32268-74448 GCA_026543055.1 Argiope trifasciata
ATAAGACTGTTGCCAATTCTAGAAAATAAGATAATGACTTTTTCAAGGATTTTAATTACTGATCTTTGTTTTCTAAAAATCTATGAACAAATGTCGTGTTCTTTATCAAAAGCTCTTTGTATCAAGCATTCGGTTTCAGAAATCGAGATATATAGTTGTCCGTCAGGCTATTTCAAATCAATTTAAATGTCAAGTTAAAATCAGGTTCTGTTTTTTTCACAAAACATCAAATTTCGTATTTTTTTTTTTTTTTTCCATTTCTTTTTTTTTTTTTTTTTTCTTCTTTTCGTCTGTATGATTTTCTAACATATTAATGAAGAAAACCAGTGAGATAAAAAGTTTCTAAAATGGAAGACTGTTTTATATATCTTTTGCAAGTGTAAATTTTAAAATTTTTGTCGACATTTTAAGTGTTTTAAAAAACTACGAGATTTACTGTCTTTATGCTATTATCAAATCATATAAAGAGGGAAAAGATTTCAAATAATGATGAAAGTCTTTAAATAAAATGCTAGGAATCTGAAGTATTACACCTAGAAATCCGAAAATTGTACTCACAAGCAAAATCTCTACAGATCTTTCATAAAACTTTCGCTTCCGAATTCGATTTAAACGGATTTATTCTGTGCAGACAATATTATTTTGAGTATGTGTGCATCATCACCCACTATTTTTGAACTGAATATGTTGTTCGCCATGTCTTTCTTGTTGAGATGCAACTAATGCCCAATAATAAAAGAAACTGATTTTTTTTAATAAGAAAAAATAATAAATGATGCTTGAACTATTATAAAGAGAAATATTCTTTTCGTTCACGAGAACCACGCATTTCAATATCCTGTTTTTGTTTTATTTATGCATTAAAATGATAAATACATTTTTACATTTATTCTTTTAGGTTCTTACAGCAAAAATAATTTTTTAAAAGAACTTTGATTTTGGCCCTTTGGTTAAAATGAAGGTTGTTTTTACTTTTATCATGATAAAGTTATAGATTATCTGTAAATTTCGTTACATTTGATAAAGCATACATGATGAAAAAACTTTTAAGGTGCTATACTACACAGATCGATGGATCAAAAATTACCAAATGTGATATATAGTTATCTTTTCCGTAGTGAGGCAAATAGTTAACTCTTCGGTGATCAAGCAGTTGTTTTGTTATAAAATTTTACTCACATATTTAATTATCAAAATATCCTGACTACGAAAATTTGAAAGTTGGTAACGTGTCGTATTTTGAATTGTTTTATATTGATATTTTTGAAGCAAAAAAATTGCTCTTATTTCTTTGTTGGTTAGAAGTTACATTTTCAACTGGCGGCTGACATAGGACATTGAAATCAGGTAAGAGCTGTCCATTTTTCTCCCGTTTTTAACTATTGTTTTTGAAAATTAGTAAAGCTGAGTCAGTAAAGATTAGTGAGAAAAGTTAGAAATATTATTAGTTGTTAATATTATTAGTTAGTTAGAAATATTATTATATTAGTTAGAAAAGTTAGTGAGATTAGTAAAGATTATTGAAGTGGAAGATGATAAAAATTTCTATTCCATAAGCATTATACAATCCACAATGGCGGAAAAAATCATCAAGAGTGGGAAATCCACAAAAAAAAAATTGGTTTGACATCTCGAACAGATGAATATGAAGAGATGAATATTGTAGTGACAAATGCAGATCCTAAATCAAGAATTCCCAAAATGAACCCGTTTACGTTACAAACTTTCATTAAGGAGGAAATGTATTACAATGCAAATATATTACACATGAAATTTATCAGCAAGGGAAAAATCATGTTTACAACACAGGATCCTGTCTGTGTAGCCCGGCTACTTAGTCTAGACACATTAGCAAACATACAAGTTACAACGGACATCACATGGGAAAATATGACATATCGTTTTGTTCTCTAAGATATACCTCAAATATTTCGTTGTGGAAAATTGCCGAATAATTAAAAACAAATAATGAAAAGAAATTGTGGAAATGAGGAGATTTCTTAAACAAAGCGACTCTCGGGAAACATCGCCCGTTCTTATCACAAATCTAGGAACATGCTCTCCGGTGGATATTAAGGTTTGGTCTACTAATCAAAGAGAGCAACTTTTCATTGATAATCTATGGTAATGCACAAATTGTTACAGTTTCATGCACCCATCAAGGATATGTGAAAAGCAAAAGATTTGTCATCTATGAGGCGATTCTCAAGCAGGCATATGTGTATTGCAGCAAAAATGTGCAAATTGTAAGGGCGAGCATTCAGCCACATTGAAAGGATGCCCCTTTTTTATTAAAGAAAAGGGTATTTTAGATCTAAAATGTAAAAATCATATTATAACAGCTGAGGTGAGACATATCTATAACCAATCAAAAAAAAATCTAGCTATGCGGTAGCTGTAAAAATAAATACACCTATAAAAAACCTCGACGTAATAATAAGCGAAAAAATTGAGACTATGTTCAATGAAAAGAATGAAAGGGTTGACTCAATAATCCAAACCATTAAAATCAAAATGGAAGATCAAATAAACCTAATCCTAGGGATGTTCGAAACATAGGTTGAATCCATGTCGCGTAACTTAAGCGTTATGAGTAATCTTGGGAGCGAGAATCTTTCTACATCAAATAAGAAAAAGGCACTTAAGAATATTCGAAAAGCATCAGCTATTCCAAAACATTTGGATGCCTGTTTCTCCCTTTTCCACTTCCGAATTCTGTATTTTTCAAGAAACTTTCATCAAACAGGAAGATCACTTCATATGTTCAACCAAATATTTATTTTATTTAGATAGGCAAGATAGGCTTGCAGGTGGCTTACTAACTGGCATTCCGAAAAAGGCATCTGGTAGAATCATCCCAATTAGAGCTCTACACAATAGCAACCTTGAAATGCAGTTGAAGTTTTTCCATAAAGGTTCAAATTTTATTATCATTAACTTATATGCCCTGTAAAAACTGAAAAGAGAACTTGCAAAAAAATATTCCCTTTCCGTCCCTGTTTTCATATTCGGTGACTTTAACCACTATCAATTTTTCTGGGGATCATATAAATCTTCTCTAAGTAATGACTTCATAGAATGGCTTCAAAACTCTGTTTGTCCTCCTTAATACTTCGGACCCTATATATGTCACTTGTACTCGAATATCATCGCTGCTCGATCTCACAATTTTTTCTGCATCTATTTCTTACGGCGCTAATTGTTAAGTTTCGGATTCATCCTTTGAAAGTGATCAGTGCCCGGTCATGATTACATGATCAAATTTAGAGCTTAGTGCAAGGTATATAAAGACAATAGTTTGGAATCGAACTATGGAGCAAAGTATTGGCTACAAAAACTGATATAAATGCATTGACATGCAGGATTTCGGAATTTATAAAAGAAAACACAAAAATAATACCTTTGCCTACTAATAATTACCCTCCCTAATGGAACCTATCTTGTCACAGATTTCGAAAATTCTGTTTCGAAAAAGAGCCTTCGTTTCGTCTCAGAATAAGACTGGATAAAGCACAAAAAATAAGCAGTAAAACTTCGTTTTTATATTAAAAAAGCTAGTCGGAATTATTGGGACAAAATTTGCAATATTTCTACATATCCTTGAATGTTTTAATCAATAATCAACAAATTTTACAATCAGTCAAACCAAGACTTGAATATCTCAAATCTCATTCAACATGACAATCGTTTTTTCGTAAATCCATCTCAGCAAGGCAATTTTTTTTTGCTGACAGTAGTTTCGAGCATGAACCAATTCCACTTGAATATAGCGAAGACTACACTTTTTGTCTTAACACCCCTATTCACCTACAATAAGTCAGACTATTAAAAAAGCACGGAAATTCACACCTGGTACCGCTGATATTACCGCAAATTGGTTTAAAAATCTTAGCATAACATATCTGACAAGTATCACATCCATCTTTCTAGAGGCTATTATAAAATCTGATATTCCGGGGGATGGAAACATTCAATCGTCCTAGTTCCTAAACCTAATAAAGAGAAAACAAAAATATCTTCTTATAGACCAATAACTCTCTGTTTTCTCAAAAACATTTGAAAGAATGTTGACCCAACGTATTACTTATCATTTATTAATTGAGAAAAAAAAATTCTTTCTTTTATGAATTTTTTCTTTCCCCTCAGGAACAGCCTTTACAGAAGCCCATCATTTAAAGAAATATTGTATTGAATTAGTTTAGATCTGAAAAGTGCATATGATTCGGTTTACATTGACGATCTTAAGTATATGCCTTCAGCTTGGTATCAAAGGTAATATTGCAAAGGTCGTGCACAATTTTTTCCAACACCAAACTTTTCAAGTTCGTTTTAGAAACATTCTTTCGAGAAGAAAAAATCTCTCAGAAAGGTTTGCCGCAAGGTAGTGCTGCATCTCCCATTCTCTTTGTTATTTTTTCTTGCTGGTTTCTTCAGAACCCTCGATGTTGGTGTGCATTGCACAGTTTTCGCTGACGATATTTTTATCTTTTGATCTCATACATCATTGGATTACATTTCAAAGGAGCTTCAAAATACAACTGAAAATGTCCACAAATGGTGCAATTATTGGAAACAAAGTCAGTCCCGAGAAATGCTCAATCGCTTATCTATCAAAAAAAGAAATTGAAATCGACTCCCCAAATTACATATGCTGGTAATTAAATACCATATTATTAATATATTACATATGCTTGGAGTGCCTCGGTGGCCTGGTAGAAGCGGAGGGTTTCAGGTTCGAGACTCGATTCCACCGACGAACTGTCGGGTAAGCGAGTCTCTTGCACGTTAAATCTGTCAGGTCAAACGTCCTCCCGCTGGTGTGGTATGTAACGAACCAAAACGGGATAATATTAAAAAATTTAAGAGCTCTCAAAAATAGAAGAGAATATATTATCACTGCATGACTTTTAACCCGTATATTTATAACTCCAGTTCTGTTGAATAGATTTGGACTTCACAATCAACCTCTCTGCCTAGTTTGTAATCTCGAAACATTGAACATTGAACACATGGTCTTGTTTTGTTCAAATCATATGACAAATCCTTTTGTAAAACTTAAAACTGATCTTCATTCTTGTTCTATCTTCAAAAAGTTGATTCAGAAGACCATTTCTAATAAGAGCATCTCCTGATTCTTCTCTGAAACTTTTCAACATTTATTGAATGAACTCTTTTGGAATTAGGGTATAACGGCCTCTGTTGCCGAAAATCCCATTCTCAGCCTATTTCAAAAAACCAATCAAAATATTAATGTTTCCCTTGTTAAATTCAGAACGTATTATTACTCAGAAAAATGTTTCGAAGCTTTAAAATAAATATAAAACTAATAATAATTTTGTAAATAATAAAGTTTTGTAACAATGTCATTACTGTATTTCATTCCATAATTTTTATAACATTTTTAAATATATTTTACTAGAATAATTTTTATTCTTTTAATTACTGGAATTATATTCAAGCCCCTTGCGGTGATACGGTATACATATATTTTATTTCATGCTTTCCTGCTGCTTAGTTAGAAGTACATTGAGCAGTCGTAATTTTTAAAAAAAAAGTTTAAAAAGTTTTTTAGTGATTTTTAGAAGTAATTTTTTTTAAAAATAAAATAAACCAATCAAATATAAAAACTAATTATATTACGATGTTTCAGGCTATCTTTGTGCTTCCATTCAAAGAAACCATTTGGGTTTTATAATGATTTTGTGACTTTATTAGCTGAGCTTTCATTGCTGCATTAACTTAAGCACATTGAATGCATCCTTTAAGGTTTTTCTTTCTTAATACGCTGTTAAATAATATAATATATACATGTTCACGCGAATGTAGCTTAACGCCAAACTTGGGTTCTAAAGGGCCGTTCCGACGGCGCGTCCATCCGCTGACTAGAACCGTGCTCCCTTTTCAGACTCATCTTCCGGTTTACTGGACTCTTTTGATGCTTGTCGATTCTACCGACAATCGTAAAATGTTCAAACATCGAAGAACCCCAGAAAACCGCAAGAGGGGCTTCTTGGATACCTGGGCATTTTACCGACAAATGGTCGGTAGAATCGACAGGCATCAAAGGAGCCTAGAAAATAACAAGAGGGGTCGAAGGGGAAACTCATGCCTCGTCTGCAGGTCTTGTAAAGGGCCGTTTACAAGGCCTATACCCCATCTGTAGACGAGCCACATGCCGCCCTTTGACCCCTCTTGCGGTTTTCAGGTCTTCTTTGATGCCCGTCGACTTTACCGACCATTTGTCGGTAAACTGCCCAGGCATCCAAGAGGGGTCGAAGGGGAAGCGCATCCTCGTGGCTATGGGGAAGTGTGGTCTCCCAGTGGGTCGGAGGTCTGATTTATGACCAAATCTGTGAAACGGACGGTCGTGCAACCGGCCCTTAATCAGACCTTTACAATGCCTTCCGGTTGAGTCTTTCAGGGGATCATTAGAATGTTGACCCGCATTGACCAGAGCCACCTGCAGAAGCTGTAAACAAGTTTCAATTGTAAAGCCACCACAATGCAAAACTATAAGCAGACATGTATTTAATGAACTACTCACCGTAAAAAGGAGTGCGTATATATTTGTAAATAAAGAAGCAAAAAAAGTAAATCATTTGCTCACTTCGAATCACCAATACATTTATAGACTATACTTGATAGTCTTTCACCCATGAATTCTAAAATTTTACTATATTGACTTATCATAATTTTGAACCGAAATGCATTTTGTTATCCTGCAGACCTATGATTGTTCTGAAATTAGGAAATTCAAACAAATAGTCATTCTCTTAAATCACCGAGTATACTCATCTCTAAAAGGAACTCTCTTCAGTTTGTCTTGGGAGTTCAAAAGTTAATTCAAACTCTGGGTCAGATCTAAGATTCAGACCTCAGAAGCATATTCTGGCAAATGTTTGTCCAAATTAACAGACAAAAAAGTTCAAAAGGTTTATTCGATTTTCTTCACTGTGTTACAAAGCACATGGTGCTCATGGGCGGGAAATAGAATTTGTCGTCGACCTTGTTCAAGGTCTATAGAGGTCAATTATTAGAGGAGATTCGAGAAAGTTCGGAGGTACTGCTATCTATACAACTGAAGCTCTGGTCAGAGGATAATATGAAATACAGCAAAATGAGTCTGGGGAGATACGTCATGAGATTAAATGACGATTTTTCTGATTTAAATAAAAAAAAGTATTAACTAAAGAAGGAAACCTTAAATCAAAAGGTGCTAACGAAGATATATGAAATGAGCTATAGAAAATGTAATGAAAACTGAGTTAGTTAAGAAGTAATTTTTTTAACTACAAAAAGGAAGACATATATTTTATTCATTTTTTTAATTCTTGTTTTTGAAATTACTTAGTCACACGTCATATAGATGGGAAATTGATGGTAAAATTTTCAAGTCAATAACGGCATCATTTTTTAAAAATTTGATTTTCCTAACTAAAAATGATTGCTGGAAAATATATCAATGCACTTTTCAATTCGTCAGTAGGAATTCGTGGAAGGAAAAAAAAAAGTTATTCTGAAAGTGCTATTCTACTATTTAAAATAGTATTATAACGATCAGTTTTCAAACAAAAAGAATTAAATCATAATTAATTAAAGTAAATTAAAAATTAAGTAGTGTTTTTGACTATATTGGGCATCAGAAAATGAATTCAGTCTTAATAATTAAGACAAAATCAATTCAATATAAAAGCTTTTTATTAAAAACCGACCATTGTGACACCATTGAAATAACAGGATAATACTTTCAAACTATAATTTTTATTTGCAAATTCTGATTTATAAAATGGTATTTACTCAGATTTTTCGACAACCTTGTTTTTTTCCTAAGAAAATCGAATATTTCCATAAATGACGCATATATTGATTTGAAAATTGTATGCTAAGTTATCGCTTCTTATATAACGAGGCGTTCAACTTTTATAAAAAAAAATATTATAGCTCCTTATATAAATTTCGTTTTTGAATTTCTTTTTAAAAAAAAATGAAATATATGTTTTAAAGTTCGCAATTTTAAAAATTTGCTCATAATTACTATTAAGTTATCGTTATATATCTTGTTTTATAGTGTTTCTCATATCCGAAACTTAAAAAAAGCATCCTCCTCCCCCCCCTTTCCCTGCTGTCTTATCTTGCAATATATCAGTGTGTAAAATTAGAGATCTGTTTAGGATAGTCTGAACAAAAACTTAAGTCAATAAAATTGCCTTTTTACATTTTTCCAGGAAATGTCACAGTTCGGATATAAAGGTTTGTTATTTAATATATTTAGTTATACATGATTTTAAATGATAGAATCCAGCAAAAAAATTTTAGAAATATAAATTATTCTAATTTTACTTTTACTATTGGGTTCTTTAAAACAAAAGAAAAGTCTGATAGTTAAAACTAATAATGAACACAAATAAATCTTAACTTAAGAAGGATTTAATTTATCTTTCACAATTTAATTTCTCTTCTGACTGCATCAATTCTGATCATCAGAAGAAGAACTCGATGTCTTCGAATACTCCCAGCCGTGTATTTTAATTTCTTCAAATGAATGTAAAAATTCTCCTCTGGCGTTTTTAAGACTTGTAAGAAATAGTTTAAAATCTTCAGTATTTGAAAGCACTGAGCTTAGAAGGAAATTACGCAAATGGTTGTTTTCTTCCACTATCAAATCGAACTCCTCTTTCGATTTATCGCGCGGTTCTTCCGCCATTTTCTTTTTATCTTTGCTTTTAGCGGCGGGTTTTTCGACAGGAGAGGCTTTCAAGGTTTCGAAATCGCATCGATTTTTAGCGCACAACTCTTCAGCACTGATCAAATCGACCCCATTCTTGTCTAAAATCTCGGCAAGGGACAATACTTTTTCTTCCACCAGCTTGACCTCTTTTTCTGATCTTTCGTACAAAGTTTTATATTTTTGCCTATCAGTTGCCGTTTCAAATTTTTCTTTCTCTATTTGGAACTCTGAATAAACTCTAGGTATAGATTCATCCATTTCAAGTGTATCCGGATTGAGCATCAACTTCATCAGATTTTGGTGACTAATCATGTATTCTATTGTCTTGGCATTGTCTTGTGTCTGCACCTTGAACACCTGAAGTTTCTTGTCGGCCAAGTTTATTTTTTTCTTCAGACTTCTATTCCTGTAACGCGAGGCTCTGTACATTAGAGTCAAGTCTTTCAGTTTCTTTTTCAGAGCTTCCAGAGGCTTTCCTCGCTTCATGAGAGCTTTCTTCTCGTCTTCGATCACCTGACAATATAAATTTTCTTCTTTTTGGGGAAGTAGTTTGATATCGAATTTTCTCCTCGGATTGAAGGGCCCTCGGTAATAGGGTTTATGCACTGGTTCTAAAAATTGAGATTTCAGAGCAGATAGTTTCAATCTGAGATTAATTATGTCTTGAGCTCTGGTCAAATAACCCACTCCTCCGCCAGACCTAACCAAAGCTGGAATATCAACATCGTTTCCCATTTCTCGACGTAAAATGGCAGAGTATTTGTTGATTTCTTCTTTGATACTTCGCATCTCTTTCTTGGCCAGAGTCAATCTTGTACGGTTGAACTGTAATTCGTCTTCCATTTTTTGGAGATACGTTTTGGATGTTTCATTTTTTTCCATCTCTGGTTGAGGATCTAATCCTAGAGCGCTGTTTTGCAAACCGTCTCCGTCAGCCATTTTTTACTAAATTGATTCTGAGTAGTCAGTTGCTTGGATAGGTTAGACTCGCAGAAAGGAATTTTGTAAATTTCCTTTTATGTTATTCATAGAAGACCGATAAAGTAAATTGAAAGAGTTTTGAAAAATAATTGAGTATGATGATAACACAGCAGCTAACGCTTGAGTATGAATTTTTTTTTTCTTTTTTCGGTAATATGCTCAAAATAAACTATTAAGTTTATCGCAATTAACGTGTGTTTAATGCTTTTAAACGATTGCAAGTGTACACGAGATTTAAATTGACTTTTCAAAATATTTACCTATCAAAGATTGTGTTAATTCAATTCAGCTTAAATATAAAATATATTTTTGCCTGAAGAGCCAACAGTTTTTTAAAGTATTAAATTACTTTGAAATTTAAATTTATTTGTGCATTTCATTACTTGAAAAATTCCATTCTTAATTGTTATTATTTTCTTAAAAATATTTAATTCTTAATTGCTATTTAGTTTCATAGTTCATAAATCTTTACATTAAGGTGAAAATAATCCTAAAAATCAAATATTCTTTAAAGGAAATTTAAGTATTTCTTGTATTTAAAATTCTTTAATCCTGTACAGGTCGCGTGGATTGCAATAGTAACTTTAAGTGAGTTTGATGTTTTAAAAATAATTAAGAAGTGCCTTGTTATGGTTAAAGTTGATTAATTATTTTGGAGTTTTATTTTGATTTGAAAATGGACCACAATTGTAATCCGCGCGACCTTTTACGTGACTTTATAGAGCGCGGCCGGGTTAAATTAATCACAATTAAATATCTGCAGAGCTTTTAATGAATTTAAATAAAAAGTTTGCTCAACCGATGGCGATGAAAGTTTGAATACTTGCATTTATGGTCATAGGCATAGTAAAATTATGTAACATATCCTAAACTTTTCGGATCTATTTACCCATTAGCCACGGATTATTCTCAAATGAACTCGCCAAGGAGACGCAGCAAATTCAGATTGTTAAGCGAATCTACAAATAATATTTCGATTATACAAATGTGTATCGTGTTGATTGCTTCCATAAAAAATATATTCTCAAACATCCGTCACTTAATAGATCTAACAGCGCCACATCTGGAAATGAGCCAAATCGAGCTTCATAAACAAACGACCAGAGAGCAATTCAGCATACAAACTGCAAAACGTCAAAGCAGGGGAAACCCAAGGAAAAAAATGTGCTCATTGGACATTTTTCTGGCCCCGAGCGTGTGAAAATCGGCTTTGGATTCTGCAATTCTACAAAGCGTCTCCGGAATTCATTAAGTAGATAATTTGGAATCGGATCAGGAAATAAGAGAATATTTTAGAATGAAGTTACTATGGGCTAAATGAAGATAAAGCTTTAAAAATTAATTTGGATTTAAATTAGATGTTAGAATATCATTACATACATATATATGTTCCCCTGTCCCATTCACGATAGGCGACATTTCCAGCCAATTGTACCATCACTTGTTAAAACCAATGTTAAATGCCTCCAGGCAAGGGATCTTTTTAATGCCGGGTGTCATCGCATCTGGTCGTCAGTTGAAGAACCACACTTGGGGCTCATTGTTTTTAAGAGAAACTTATCGCACCTTCAATGGAAAAGAGTGTCAACCCATCTGGATGCCAATGCTTCCCATTGTTAAGGGACTATCTTTAAGACATGTTCCAGAAAGGTCAGTTATGAGGACGCATCACTGATGGTCATTTCCCACGCCAGGCTAAAGCCACAAATGAGGGCAATTTGCTGAACAACTGTTGAGCTTTAGAGTTCAAGTGAAAGAATGGGAGATGAGAAGGCGGAGTTTGATCAACGACAAAATGCAGGATTTTCTTTGAAGAAGAAACTTTTTGATTGCGGATTGCTGCATTTTGCACTCCACTCTGGAGATTAACAACCAGTAAGTGTCTTGTGGTTCTATTTCTCCGAATGGTTGGAGAACTCTTTTCAAGATAAACCTTCGAATAGCATTAACTTCCAAACAGAGTAAATATCAAAAATTTTAACCTAGAATAGGAAAAGTTGTTCTTATGAAATGCATGGGACTGTAAATAAACGTCTGAAATTCCACTCTCTTATTGGATCGGTCAGGATCAAGACATTACACACGTAGTGGAGGACCTACAGCTACGAAATTTGGCGCGTGTATACCTTGGGGGTCGGGAATGGGCACCTACTATTTTTTCGAATTTTTCATTAAATTTTGAATTAATGAATAATTAAGCGAAATTTCGAATTTTTCCCGCCATAACTTTCAGAAATATTGCGCAAAATTGAATTTTACATCATATTAAAGATTAAAAATTCTCTTTTTAGTGATACTAATATTATAATCAGTAAGTTTAATTCAAGCTGCATTTGCACGATACGAGTGAAAGGGAAAAAATTGTATTTTATCAATACGTTGCCATCAGATTGACAAAAAATCAAATTGAAAAACAAATAAACTGTTATTGTAAATTAAACATATAAAAATGTAATTTTCAGCCCGTGCCTGCATGAAATAAAATGTGTTTTTTCTAAAAAGAAAAGTTTTTTTTAAAGTTTTACAGTATTATTAATTAAATAAATCAGTTTTGTTTAAGACAAATATGTTTCAATATATATCTTTTCAATTCAAGGTCCAACGGCTAATTTGTAAACCTTTAATTATAGAAATACCTCTATAAAGAGGGTCTAAATGACGCAAATAATTACATAGAATATAAAATGAGTCGATAAATGTTTTAAAAAATGAAGAAAGTTTAGCTTTTATCTAGATCCACTACCAAGATATTTTTCAGACACTAATATTTTAAATAAAAACAGATAAAACTTCAATCAACTCAGTCTTTAAAACTAACTGATTCATCAATATTTGAATGTCACTATTCAATAAAAAAGGAGAATCTGAGAAATTTTTGTTGAATAATTTTAGAGAGATTATGTAAATTACTCTGTAGTACATACAAGACTCGAATACTAATGGACTCTTTTTTCAATATTGACACTAAAAATGATAAACAGTTTCAGTAAAAAAAGAATTTTTTTGTATTATTTGCCGCTTAATTGCCGCTGAAATTTTAAGGGTGCTGACAGATAATTCGAGAGACATATAGTGCTTTATAAATGCATGAGTGAATGACGTGATTGTCAAAATTTGAGCCTTAAAAATGTTTTGATGAAGTAGCTATTAAAAGACACATTAACTGACAGTGACGTTACATAAAGTATTTAATGACCATTTTAAAGAGTATTAAGATTGGCGAACCGCCTAGTCGCGACTAGTATATAAATAATATAAGAAAACAAGTAAGAATTGAATGAAAAAAATGCTGTTATATTACTTAGCATTTCTTTATTACAGACAGATTGACTGACAGACCAACGTAATGCCAAACATATGTTTTTCAGAGGTCTGAAACGAAGAGTTTCATCAAAATCTCGATGGAAGGCAAAGGTAGGCATCGAAGTTACTGTTTTCAAATTCCTTTCAATCCTTAGAAAAAAAACTAGAAGAAACGGCTCTCCCCGAACCTTTATCGCTTTCATTTCCATTCCTCCCTCCGCATAAAATTGTGTATCTAGTGTGAGACCGCGAATACCTCTTAGCATTGGTGAACGATAATTACGAAATAATATCTTTGAAGTGGATTTAGCATTTCAAGTAAATCTGTCTTGAAAATATGTTCTTTGAATCCTTTCTGCCCCTTGCTGGACACCCAGGGGCAGATATACACAATTATGACAAGAAAACTTACAGAATTTCATTGATTTGTTGCATTTATGATTTACTATCTTGCGTTGTGTAAATACGTACAGATGGAAAGTTATTTTCTACGGATCGAATGTTTGAGGAAGGTACAGAAACAGAAGAAATTGAAAGTACATCCGAATAAACAACACAAATTCAGTACACGTGTTTGTCAAATATCAGATATTACATAAATATATATTTTTTAATAATAAGATAATTTGGCACTGACAAAACAAATTCATAAACTAAATATTTTGGCGAAATTCTTCAAATTCCTAGCCAGTTTTTTTTTTAAGTACACATTCAACGAAATCGAAGAAAAGTGCTCTTGATATTCTCGATAGAATTTTTAAAAAAAATTCTGGACAGATGAGAGATGCCGCGTTCATTCTTAATAACAGAATCGTTGCAAAACAGAACATATCCTGTTATGTTGTACACACCACTTGTTTTCTAGAATTAGTAGATTCGTGGTGATTTCTGCTATGAAGGTGTTCCTTCCTAGTAATTGATTACTCAATTGTTTATTAGTTTTCAGATAATTGTCATTTTATTTACAAAAACTAGCGTCAGCCTTGTCTTTCCATTTCTTGATTCAATAAAATTTTCATTATAGCACCGTTTTTCGATTGGGTATTAAATAAATTAATATTTTATGAGATCATCTTTGTTAGAACTTTAAGAATTTTATTTCCTGTGTGAAACCTTTTTTTTAAAATCAAAACTCCAAGAGCAAAACAAACAAACAAGTTAACATTTTTCTACAAAATTTAGAAGAGGGGAAAAAAAGGAATTTCCAGAATTCGAATGCTCGATGTAAAACAGTTCAAATGTGTTGCCTACATTTTCTTTGACAAAGTTAAAAATGTTATCTAAATTTAATCAAAAAGGATTCCATAGTCTTCAATCCGTCGCCTTAATTCTCCCAGTTCAATTTCGAGCAAAATCAACAGCATGTATTACTGCGAATGTTTTTTTTTTAAAAAGCCTCTGGGGCTTTTTTTAAAAGTAACATTCAAACAAGTAACAAGTAAAATTCCAGTCTCAATTAGAATCATAAAGTTTAATAGAAATAACAGTTGCTAAAATTTCATCAACTAATATACTGAATTTTCATACGAAGTCAATTGCAGCTTTTTAATTTTCATTTGAAAATTACAAAAAAAAAAAAGCTAAAAGATTAATTTTTTTTCTATTAAAAACAACTTTTAATGAAGAGCATCTCAAAGGTTTTGTATTCATTTCAGTGTTGGAACAGTTAAAGACATAAACCAAACTTCTGTTACTAAAATTTTTTAATGTAGAATTTTGTCATTTTTAGGAAATGCTTATTATTTGCAATTATTTTCTAATAGCTACCCTTTAACGAATAATCCCAAAATATAATGGAAATTCGGCATTTCTAGTATGCAGATTAAATACAAATTTCATCTATCTAGCTCATTGTTTTTTCACCTCCACTCTCTCAGTATTTTTCCTTGAAAAAACATTTTCTCTTACCTTGAACCGCAGAGTCCGGTAAATCCTACTTCCTCTATTACTCTGAGTTTGTTTATTACGATCAAGAAATTTCACTTCGAGTTGACAAATCTAAATGTATAAAGACTTTCTTATTCATTGAAAAAATAATTTTTGAAATAATGTTACTCTATTTATGCATGAAAATATTTTTTTTAATTGAAACATTTATAAAATTTCCGTGCACCACAAAATATCACACGGGGCTTACAGAAGTAAGTATTCAACACATGACAAAAGAGAACTGGACAGTTATGAAGGATTAATATAAGAATAAAATAAGAAAATTTAAGTGAAGAAAAAGAAAATTGAACAGGTGTCTATAATAAATTTACAAACATTTTCAACAGCACTTCTGGTGGAGACAAGTGGATGGAAATCTGGAGGTTTGAATGGTTTGGAGAGCCAGTCTTGGGTTCTGCCTTGCTTCAGCAAAATTGGAATACAGAAGGAGTACATGTTCACCCTTTTCCTCGCCACCCATGTTACAGTCACAGGTAGATGATGGAGACAAGTTAAATTTATATGCCATGACCAGTGAGAAATTGGGTTATTCCATAATTTGCATAAAAAGGATAGCATGACAGTCTCTTATTAATGGATGGGAAACATTTCTTTGTTGGGCTCCCTTTATTTGAAATGAGGTACTCTTGATTCCAAAACTCCACCGTGTTTTCTCTCGTAATGGAGTTTCGGAATCAAGAATACCTCATTTCAAATAAAGGGAGCCTAACAAAGAAATGTTTCCCATCCATTAATAAGAGACTGTCAGACTTTCAATGAAAAAGAAAGTTTTTATACATTTAGATTTATTACCTCAAAGTGAAATTTCTTGACGGTTACAAACACGCTCCGAGTAATAGAGAGGGTAGGATTCAGCGGATTCTGTGGTTCACGGTAAGAAAAAAGAGAGTTTTCGAGGAAAAATACTGAGAGAGTGGAGGTTTCGACCTGGGATCTGATTTGGCTGCCAATAATTTTGGTTTAGTTTTAGTTTAGTTTAGTTACATTAACGTCCCGTTTAAAGCAACACGAGGGCTATTTTGGGACGGACCTCGTCATTTTGAACCAGGATCAGATGACGAGGACGACACCTCAACTGGCACTCCCCTCTCCACACCACACCAACGGGAGGACGTTTGGCCTGACAGATTTAACGTGCAAGAGACCCCCTCACACGACGGTTCTTCGGTGGAATCGAGTCTCGAACCTGAAACACTGGTTCCGAAGCCGAGACCTTACTACCAGGCCATCGCGACCCTGCCAATAATTTTGGACAATAGTGATACTTTTCCTATCTATAAGTTTCACTGCGAAAAAAAGAAAAATCCGAATGTTTTACTAGTATTTTAACTATAAAATATACTAATAATATTTTACTATTATTTTTACCACTTATATAAAAATCGCCTAATTTTTACATTTAATCAAGGAAGAAACCATTTCATTTTAATCATACGAATATTAACGAGGAGTGCATTTCGACTCTTTGAATCGAAATAAAATGCACAAATGAATTTGATGCGTAACATATGTGTATGCTATGTAACGTAATAACATGACATCCCTTCAGTTTGTTTCTAATATTTCGCTTTTACTCACAGCAATGCGGCATTGAAAAACGGGAACTGCAATTAGCTTTCGAAAGATTTTCAGCAGAATGAAATATTCGCATTCTTTGAAGTACATGTAAGGAAGGTAATTGCAAAAGAAGATGAAAATGCCTTTCAGGATTCCATTCAAGGAAATCATATCTAGATTTTCAACATTCACGAACGTCTGTTTTGTAAATAAAATGAGTAATTAGAGAGTGATTCGTATTCTAAATACAGTCAGATGCAGCAATGAGAGACAGCCCACGTAACTGAGTCAGAAAATCGTCACTGAGACAGCAACAAGCGAAAGTAATAAATTTGAGAAATTAGGTTGGTATTCTGCGAATACTCTGAGGGTTTAATTAAAGAGTGTTTTTAAAATTACTTTAAAAACACTCAATAGTTTTTACAATAGCACCAGTCAGAAACTAGCTTTCTAAATAGTTCATGAATTTCTAAAATTATTTTTGACTCAAGAAAGAGTATACTAGGAATTTTCAGAAGTTACACGAAGAATTTTCTGAAACTAAGATTTACCAAGAAACAGGATCAATTTTTAAAAAAATTCCAATTCTTGATAAAAATTTCAGCGAAAGCAGTAGAAATGAACGTTACATAAGCATGTTGTAACTAAACATTGAATTAAAGAATGTTCTTAAATCATTAGGAAAAAAAAAACACTCGCCAGCTCCGGATTTTCTTGGAAATTTCATAAATTTCTAAAAATATTTTTGACTCAAGAAATAATACAGTAAGATAAGCGAAAACTTTTAGCAAAATAATGTTTTTAATAAAACAGAAAAAAATTACAATTGTTTATAAAAATTTTGAGGAAAATACTGCGATAAAAATAATCGTATGTTTCAAGTGTATTTATTATTAGCCACCTTTGGCGACCAGCCGATTAGCCCATCATAATGCTTGTTAAAATGTTAACTATTAAAAAGTTTATGTAATTCCTATTTTAATGGCTTCTTCATCAAAACATTTTAAAGCTTCAAGCTTTGATAGTCATATAATTTACTTATAATATTATAAAGACCTTCAACCATAACTTAATATGCATCTCTGTAATTTTCTGTTAGTTCCCGCAGAATTTATGCTTTAAATTAAAGTGGAAATGATTAAACTGAAATTAATATAAGAACATTTTGTACCGAAAAAAAGTATTTAAAAAAAAAAAAGATATGAGTACTGAAAACAGAGTCGCTGAGCACCTTATGGGCACTAAAAAATATCATTCTTAATTTATAAATATCTCAAGAATTTTTCGACAGCATTTTCTGGGATCCATCATGAACAGAACAATTAATTAACAATTTTTAATTTTAAATGCGTCCAACATTAAGAAAATAAACAGAATCGTTTGAAATAATCGATCGAAAACACGTTAAGCCTAATATCGTTAGAGTGGAGCGGAGAACTACAGCCTTATTTATTTGGATCAAAAGAATTTTTGGCGAGAAAGATAATTTTTAATTAAAATTTCAAAAAAGAGACCCCAGGTACACATTCCGGAGCTCCAAGGATACATTTTACCAAATTTGGTAGCTGTAGATCAAAGCCTGTAAAGCGCCCACACACACACACATTGAGCTTTATTATAAGTATAGATAATCAAAATAAAAGAAAGTTTAAGCAATCTTTTTCCACAAATATGTTTTTTATAACAGCGATATTTAAATTGATTAAAACTTGCTTAGATTAAAATTTTAATTGAGTAACCGTATCGTTATTACATTTGAAAATCGTAGAAAGTCATTAGCTGTTACCCGCGACTCTGCTCGCGTGGAAATTTCGATGTATAGGTACGAAAAACGATCCAATAATGACAAATAAAAATGAAACCTAACCTGAAAACGATACATTTGAAAGTATGAGCATTTTCGAAAAATATATAACACAAATACAATTTAATAACAAAAGCACGCAACTAACGTAAAAACAATTCATTTACTTTGCATACACAAAACAAAACAAAACAATAAATCAAGTCCGTATTTCTTTTAAATCGGGTCAAATCCATAGAGCTGATATATAAATGGAGGGAGCTAGTCGCTTGTTTCCTGTCTCAACTAGTGTGCCCAACATGAGTCATGTGACTTTAGAAAAATCTGGGAGTAAAAACACCTTTTTGGCGTCATATCGCAAATGTTGGCGTACTCAAAAACTGCCGTGCAACATTTTGCTTCCCGGCAATGGGTTCAGTCGGTTTTTATTTCCGGTTAAACCAACCGGAAATCCTATAAAAATAAATCCTATTGAATTTCCTAAACAGTTTATATATATATATATATATATATATATTACACCAGTATCCGAGTTAAATTATATTTAGATTTTTTACTTTGTTATTGTGCAATAATTAAAAATGAATATTTTTCTTCTTTAAATAAACATTTTATTTCTTTTTTTTGCCTAACAACATTTCAGGATTTTACAATACATGCTCAAATACTTTCTATCACTCTCTCAAACATATAAAAAACAGCTTTTTAAAAACAGATTATTAAAAGTCACACGTCTTTTTTTTTTCAATATACTTAATATAATAATAAATATCAATACTAACCATGTAATGAGATATAGAAATTATAGAATCTTAAACTATATATTATCGATGTCTGTAACAATTTTACTAATTATTGCAGATATTTTTTTAGTTTAAAACTGGTAGGAAATCTTTTCTAAATCCATTTATCTGTTGATTCTATTTTAGTATCCCAGTTAAAAATATAAAAAATAACATATTGGAAATAATGAAGAACTTTATTTGCATTAAAATAAACACATAATTATTAATCGGTCAATAATGTTTATGTAAACACTTGTATTAGCGAGAAAAAATCCAGCCAAGCTTGTAGCCAAGCGCTTGCGAGCGCATTCGAGATTAAAATAAAGCAAGTAGCAAAATATAATGCAGTTACATCAGTTTAAACGAAGCTTAGTAACATGTTAAATAAATTCAATACAATAACTAAACCAAACTGTGAAACATTAATCAGTTATAACACCAAAATCACTAAGTAATCGAGGTTACGAAATTTTAAATTGACTTAAAATGGATATAAACAGAATAAGTTTATTGTAAATGCCTGTGAAATGATACAGGACTATCCTTAGAAGCTTTTTCTTTGCATCCAATTGCACAGCGATAGGTAACCATGACTTAAATAAGCTTTAAATTCCAACAGTTAAACGCGGGAAAAAATCTGCGATTGAAATATAATGGGGAGCGGAGAATGTGGTTACAGCTAACACAAATTCTGTCCCATAGTCACGTGTTTTTATCTTGTCCTACACGAAAGTAGGGTTGCACTTCCTCTATCAGTATCCCAGCTCTATGGTCAAATGCATTTTATTTATTCGTCGAGATTGGTTATAATCTCTCTTTGTGCTAAATTTCATCCAATTCTGCTCTGGTGTGATGGAGCAACAAACATCCATCCATCCAAACTTTCACATTTATAATATTAGTATAGATTATCAACTTAACAGACGCAACTATAAAGGCGAAATAATTATCAATTAATTTCTCAACTCTGGAAGAAGGCCTTTTATAATTCAGACTTTGAGTACAAATTGCAAATCATTCAACAATAATTCTAGATCTGAAAGACATTTTCAATCTTTTAGAAAGTTATGATCTCTTCTGAATAGATATAATTCCAACAATACAAAGATTTATTTTTGTGATGAAATCCCGTTGTTCCAGTAGAACAGAGAGGCATTACAGAATATTGCAGAAGACGATAAGCCGTCATGGGTAGATATGGCAGTCGTCACATGCCAATATCTGGCCCTGGAATAAAAATCATATTTTGTTGTTTTATTGTAAAACATCCATATCTCGTCGCATCCGGTCATGGAATTAAGATTTCTTGATGATGAAGAGAAGATAATAAATTGCTTCTAACCCTTGATCAGCACTTGAAGTACCCACTCATTGAGCTTCTATGTCTTAAAGAAATTATTGATTTTTTTATATAATTTGAATATTTCAGAGCTTTTTCTTGAAAAACGAATTCGAAAAAGAAAATATACATACATTTCGAAACAGCAGAAGATGAAATTGTAGAAAACTTGGTTGAGGAATTTAGATGTTATTTTTAAAATTCTGTAACGGACTTTGGTATTTTACAGATAGAAGACAGATTTCAAAGTTTCAACTGATCACTGACTCGAAAGCTTTGGGAAAAAATGAATGAGAAAATCGTTCCAAAAACTTTGCAACGCTTTATTGATAACGGTGTGAATGAAAACCTAATACAAATAATTATTTGCAACGGGGTTTGATTTTGAATGAGAGGGATGTGAATAACGCTCTATACATATTGCAATACATACCAATTAATAATTATAATGATTTATTTCTAAATGTATTTATTTGTGTTCTTTACATTGGCGGCTTCTATAATAAGTGCTGAACCCTTTTTCAGCAAATTAAAATTAATAAAAGATTATCTTCAGGCAAGCATATGGGTATCATGCTTAAACGCTCTTACTATATTACGTATCGAAAAGAAATTGAAAAAATGTCATTTTCCTTGAGTCACTGATAGCAAAACCGAAAATCACGCATTATATAAATATGCGAATATTCAACTTTTTTTTTCTTTTATTTTGCTAAAACTGTAGTGTCCCAAAGGGTTTCTTGCACCCGGGCCGGCCCTGTTTGTTACACTTCTACAATCTTCGTGATAGAACTGTATATCAATTTCATTCAATAATATCATTGCGTTGTAGTTTGAGTCATAACATTAACACTTTTGCAGACTTGCCGATAACAGATTTCGGTTAAAGGTTGAAAGAACGAACAATTTTGGAATAAAGGTTACATGCCTAATTTCGTTCTTCTAACTCAATGCGTATATCACTGCCATGATTCCCAACGGACTCAAAAACTTCTAAAACGTGCGGAATTATCAGCATCTCAAGGTCGAATTTTTAACGGTTGCAATACGATGTATAAAAAATAATTTTATCAATAGTGATTTCTTTCTTTAATTCTTCCGTTATACTTTCGATAGCATAAATTCTCTTATTTCCTATGGATGCTTCTTTCATTTCAACTGATTCATTTGTCTTATTTTTCCTCAATTAAATTAAGATGTGGAATTAGAACAAATGTGTAAAGATCTTTAACTGACATTTCAAAGAATCAACGACACTATCTTCAGAACAGGATACCAGTTAAATAACTCAAATCAATAAATAATTTTCAGCTTTCTTTAAAGAATGGCCATCGACACGATTTCGAAACATTGATTTGTATGGTGCTTAATTTATTATTTACTAGCCGCCTTTGGCGACCAGCTGGTTCGCCATGAGTAATGCGTTCTAAAAGTTTCAATTAAATCACATATTCATTAGCCTTGAAGTCATTCCGGGTATTGATTGGTCTGAAATTAATATTTTCTTTAAGATGATGGACGGAAAGTTCTAAAAGAACACGTCTTCCTAATGTTATAAATCAGGTAGTTTTAATGATTGATTCAGAAGACTGATTGATGTAGTAACTTTTATTTAAAATATTAATAAAAATATTTTGTAAAATATGGCTCACAGAGCAAAGTATGAAGAAATCTAAAACTCATTACTTATAAATGCATTGTTTTACTCAAGCTACATAAAATGTAGTTATTTACTTCATTTAGATCAAATTAATAGTAACATATATGCCTATTAATAATATTTTACAAATTGATCATTGGACCGGAATTTGAATGCATATCCTGTATAAATTCAATCCTGTATAAATAAAGATAATTTTTTCAGTTAATGATTTAAATATTGCAAACGATCATAGAATCCTTTGCCTTGCATTTTTTCAAAAAATGTCACATTTTATATTTCTTTTATTTTATCCAGTCACGTGCTAAAAAAACATGGTTCAAATATTTCTTTAAAAATTTGTTAAAAATAGAAGCTTAACTTATGAATTAAAACACTGACACCATTAGAAAGCCAATTTTTTTAATCTTTATCTTGATGTTGAAATCATGTTTGTGCCATAGTATTTTCGGAAGTCATAGCGGAAAAACGTCGAAATTTCGCTTAAATTTTAATGAATTCAGATTCTAATTAAAAATTCGAAAGCAAGGCTCCGAGGTGCACATTCCCGACCTCCAAGGTGTACATGTACCAATTTTGGTAGCTGAAGGTCCAACGGTCTGGCCTGTAGAGCGCCAACACACACATTGAGCTTTATTATAAGTATAGATATAGATGAAAAAGTATAAGCATTAAAGGAAAAAGCGTTAAACTTTCATTATCTCGTGGGCACCAATGCATGCAAAGATAACTTATCTAAAATTTATATCAGTTTAAACAGTATTTTTGCAATGATTTATTTTAAGATTTGGAGCTAATCACGACTTTAGATATAATCTATTATTATTCGGAAAATGAAAAAAATATATATTTAAGAATTTTAACCACGATTATTAGTTTCAACTAAAAATAAAAGTTGATAAACTATTGTGACAGGAACATTTCCAAAAAAGGAATTATTTTCTTCTGTAGGTGAATGATTAGTACTTTGTTCGTTCAATTTAAATGCAAATGATATATATATATGTATATTATATAATAGCTTTACAAACTTACATAATTTTTTCATAATCGGAACACTTTCTAATCCGACAACACAAAAAGAATTTTGGAAAGCTTTAATAAAAATACAAGCATTAGTAATTGTATAAAAGTAATTTATATTAAGGATAAAAAGATAAATTTATTTTATTACTCTACTGGGTCAATTTTCAAATATAATAATTAAATTAGTAAATTAATTAATTTTTAATTCAATGCCTATAAATTAATTTTAAACACGATAGTGAATGTAATCTAGCATACTATTAGCAAATTTCGACAAGTTGTGATGTAGGAATAGCATAGGACACTTGAAATAATTGGGAACGAATTTTAGTTTTAGTTATATTGACGTCCCGTTTTGAAGCAACACGAAGGCTATTTTGGGACGGACCACGGTCAGATGACGCCTGAGCTGGCGCCCCCCTCTCCACGCCACACCAACGGGAGGACATATAGCCTGACAGATTTAACGTGCACCAAACCCCCTTAGACGACGGCTCTTCGGTGGAATCGAATCTCGAACCTGCAACCCTTCGGTTCCTAAGCCGAGACCTCACCACCAGGTCACCGAAGCCCCAATTGGGAACGAATAATCTTTTTTTTTTAATTAAAATAATAGAATGGAAGAAGGCATGGTTCATATTTTCTCTGAATGCGTAACCAAGTTTTCATTTCTAAAATCTCATTAACCAAGACATTTTTCAATTGCAAAAATATTCTTTAATCATCTATCCACACTTTCAGGGACATTCTCAAGGTAGGTTCTCAATTTTCTGGGAGACTGAAATTAATAAAAACACATATCTCAGATTTTGAGAACTGTAATGAATTGATTTGAAGTATATTTGAAATGACTACTGTACCCGTCTTAGAATATGTTTTACTGCCTATTACATATATCGTATTTCATGAAATGTCGTGCACATGCCATACTCGTTTCAATTATTCAGGTGGCAGGCTATGGCAAAGTTTTACTTTGAAATGTCACAAAATGGAGAGGACTCTTTCTTTCCATTTTGAGACATTTCAAAACTATACTTTAAAACTAAACAATTATTGATAAGGATTGAGTTTGATGGAGTTTATTGGAGCTAAAACCACTTCTGATTATGCAGCGCCAACGACAAGGTGTATGCGAACATACGGTTCATAAAATGGTCACGTTTTATAAGGTTAATCAAAATCGCTGCTCTAAAACTCTATTGAAGGTTTTAAAAAATATGCATAAATAAACTGCCATATAGATTTGAAGTATGAAAAGAAAAAATACTTTAATAAAATAACAGAAACCAATCATTTTTTTTTAAACTAAAAAGTTGAGGATGAGGCCCTTTATAAAGCATTAGTTTGTTTTGATTTAGTTTATTTATATTAACGCTCCGTTGTAAAGCAGCACTAGGGCTATTTTGGGACGTCAATTTGGACCAAGGGTCATATGAAGAGGACGACATCTGAGCTGGCACATCCCCCCACCACACCAGCGGGAGGACGTTTGGCCCCGACGGATTTAACGTGCAAAAGACCCCCTTACACAACAATTCATCGGTGGAATCGGGCCTCGAACCTGACACCCTCCGGTTCCGAAGCCTTACCACCAGGCCACAGCGGCCTACTTTATGAAGGATGTTTTTTAAAACAAAATGAGGGGAATGAAAACACCGAACTCGTAGAGAGTCAAAACGTGGACACTCCATCAGAATGTGCCCAACTGCCAAAAGGCATTGGCGTAAAGTACATCGAGGGGCGGGTGGCTCCCCCATCAGCAAATGCCTGTGTGTGAGTGTAGTATGACCAATTCTTAAACGGGTAATCATTGAATCCAATTTTCTGCTAGGTAAACTGGGTCAACACTCGATGGAATATTTGATAAAAGGAAGCTTGTTTGCCTCTTTACTGTCCCATTCTGTTTGCCATTCCAAATTTAGAATTGGTTTTATATGTCTCTTGATGTCCTTAAAAGGAACATGGTCATTTAAGAGACTGGTAGCTGACTCGTTAGCTAATTCATTGCCAGGAAGGTATTGAGATTACGAGCATTCATACGAAACAAAAATTTTCGAAAGAGGTTGAAAATTGTCGAAATTTTTCTCTTATAGTAAAATAGTAAGTTTTCTATTTTGTCCGAAAATGGAAAAAGGTTGGAAGCAGCTGACCTTGATGACATATACAGAGGTCATAATCCCCTTAGCACAAAAATGTCTAACAACACGTTCCGATATCTTCATGAGAGTTTAATTGAGTAATTAATAAGTTTAGTTCAGTAATATTAACGTCCCGTTTTGAAGCAACACTGGGGCTATTTGGGGACGGACCTCATCATTTGGAACCGCAGTCAGATGGCGAGGACGACACCTGACACACCCCCTCGCTATTATTTTAAATGTTTAAACGAACTCTTTTATTAAATTCTCAGTTTATTTTCTCAAAGCTTAAGTTAAAAAAAGATAAACTACATTATTCTTTAAAAAAATTATATAATTAATTAATGAAATTCTGTAATTGATGAAAAACAATATACTGTCAGGCATTTCCCCCCTATATCATAGATGCTTTTAAAATGCTCGTGACTACTAATGGATTAAAGAGCAGCAGAAATCGAGAGGCGATTTACAAAGCTTTCAGAAACAAATGCTATAGAGATATTACTCTTCCAGTTTACTCAATGTGCTATACACCAAAAATTATCGAAAACACTAAGGAAAGTTCTTACTATTAAGTGCATAACAATTTCTATAAATAAAGCTGCATAGATGCCCGATAGTACATCTTATACATTTTAATGTTATAGCATTCATGTTATTTTGAATAACAATGATGGTGTATGCTATAGCTTTTTTGTCCATGTATGTGTATCAATTTACATTAGTAAAAATATTTTCAAAAGTCTAAATTAGATTTTAACAAGATAGCCTTTTTAGGCTGGTACACTTTTTATAAACTGGATGATGTAATTGAATTGTATCTGCTGCTGCATTCAATGATTCATATAGACTAACCAGATGATCATTAACATGGTTCTATACACCAAGCAATAGATAGAAAATTTAAGAAATGTTATATGTATGTATATATTTTCTCGAAGTGTAAAAGTGAAGTAACAACAGAGATCAAATGAAATGATTGGAATATCGATTTGCACTTTTAATAGCACTATGACGTCATAGGACTGATCTCCCTTATGAAAGTTCCTACACACAATAAATAGATAAGACAGTTCAATTAATACAAGTTTAAAGTCTGACAATTCGGCAGAATCATGAATTTTATCCAGAAGACATTATATCTAGAATTTTAATTAATTAAAATGAAGCAATTTTCCAAAATTTGTTCCACAATTACTTCCGAAAATATAATAGTACAAAAATGACTTTTACCTCAACTTAATATTCAAATTACCTTTTTAACAGTAGCGATTTTTTTGTTGTATAAATATTTTTATACATTTAATAAATTAAAAAAAAAATATTTTTGCATAATTTTGAAAAGGAATTATAAGAATTATTATCTAATATTAATAGTATTATGAACAATAATATAAAACCATTTAAATTCTAAAAGAACACCAAAGTTATTGATAAAAGTTACTATTAAATTTGCTAATACTTAAATTTTTTTTTTACAATGGGAATTGCTATGTACTATTTTTGCTACATGCCTTTATACTAATTATTATTGGTAGGGAAGGCTCCAGAAAAGAGAGAAATGTATTTAATTAATTCTGGAAGTAATTTGGAAAATATATATATATATTTAAAATTCTGTTAAGATAAAAAAAAAAAGTCAAATTTTATATTGCTTTAAGTTAGAAAGTAGGTTATATTGTTAAAAGGATAACAATTATGGCAAATTGCATCCACTTTTTAATAATTTTAGTGTAGTTGAAAGTAAATAAGGGAAATGCAAAGCAAAATGAATGGCAGAAGTCTTCTAAAAGAGTATAAATTAAATCTATCAAAATTTGACACTAAAAAATATTTTTTGAAGAAGCCATTAAAAATAAGTAATAGATTTGGTTATAAAATTTAGTGTCATTAACTCTGGCAATTAAAGACCGAAAGTAATGAATAAAATAGTTGATTAATAGAGAGGTGGCCTCATACAGTTAGAGACATAGATTTCATTTTGTGAAATCGATACTTCAGAAGTTTGTCAAATCTATTCCTCAATAGCAGCACTTTTAGGTTATGGCAAAAAGAAGAGAATATTGCTGTTGAATTTGTAAAAACATTTCAAGTATAGTCCACAGAATTTGATTCTGAAGATCTGAATACTGAATCAAACAAAATAATCTCATTTTTTCAGAGATTCACCATCATTCAAATGCACTTGCTTTACAAGAGTGTTGTCCATAATATAGAAATCAAGTCAAGTGTTTCTTTGAAAAACAAAATTAGTTCTTTAATGTATCATTCCTATATTTCACCAATTCTTTGCAAAGGAATTTTTGCAATTGTCTAATATATTTGTTTTGAATTTCACACAATCAACTAACTGTGAAGGACAAGTAATAAAGCTCTGGTTTCCTCAATGGATGCATTTCAAATTAGTCTGGAAAAACCAAGTGTTTAAAATGATTCTCTGCTGATACTTTGGTCTAAAGATGGTGTATTCTCTTATGTGCAGAATAAAATTTGAAGAATCAAACATTTTTCAACAGGTTTGTGGAAACACACTTGTTGAAGCCCAGCTTTCTGTAATCAATATCCTTTCACACCTCACTCTAATAGCCTAATATCAACATAACCAGTCAAACATGACTATTAAAACAAGGCTTTAAATCTATAGACTTGATAGTTTAAGTTTTTTTATAAGTTTATCTATTCAAACCCAAACATTCCATTAAAAATTTTAGTGATTTTCATTATCAGGCTACTTTACTTGTATATTTTGGTCTTCATTCAAAGCTGGCACTTGAAATAGTTTGATTATAAATTTCACAAAATTAAATTTAAAAAAACACTATGGAATTCACCATGATTTGTATAATGCGGAAATTATTATATGGGTTTGAATCAGTTTTAAAACTTATAACATAAAAAAGTAACTAGAAATTTCAATTTCTTTTTTCCTTTAATGGAAGAGGGAATTAAAATATAGCAAAAATGTTTTTTAAACATATTTTATCAACTGAATAGTTTCGAGCGATTTTGATGCAGATTTTATTCCTTACTCAAGCATTAGATAAAATGTTCATTTCTTAATAGATATTGAAGGAATGTAATTGCAAAGAATATTTGTGGAATATAAAGAATTCAGCAAGTTTTAGTATTTTCTGTAAAATTTCTTTCACAAGATGGATTTTTGACACAAATGCTTGCATGTTCTTTAATTAATAAGAGTAATTTATCTTTCACTACCCGATTTCCATGTTCCATACCAAAAATATCTGGAGATTAATTGCAGTGATGGATCAAACCTCCATCATTGTCATTGATGTGGAAGAAAATTCAAGAAAGATTTTTACACCAGATAAAATTTAAAAATTATGGATTTCAGAATATATGTATGGAATTCTATGTTTATTTAGACCCTAATCACAACCATCTGAATTTAAATAATTTATTTTAACTAAATTAGAAAAAAATATATAGACTATTGTAACTTATAAGTAGACACACTAACAGGTGTTTATAATTTAATCACCATTATTATTTTAAATTTATTTATTTATTGTCATGTAAAGATACAAAAAAATTTCTTTATTTTTAAATCACTGCCTATTCAGAAAACTCCTTCATTTATTGAAGCATTCCATGTGATAATATTCTGCAAAATCAAAAGTAATGCAAACCAATATTGTATCTTGCTTTTAATGAAAATAAATTTCATAAGTTGTTACCACTACTTTTTCTCAGCCACTATAATTATTTGAAATCAATTGCCATTCATTATATCATGTTAATAACTATAATTTTTTACAAGTTTTCCCAAAAAATGTTTTTACTAGATATTTTAAATGGCTGCTGAAATTTTTGATACCACGCTGATAACACTATAAAAACACTATATATATCCTACCCACTATAAAAAAACAAAGCAAGAAAGTGGCAAAAATATTTATTTACACACACCTTGTCTACTTATACAACTGATAAAGTATCATTGTTCAATTACATGCTGGTACTTTTCTATGAATTCTTTTCTTTTCGCTTTACCTCGAAGAATTGCTTCTTTAAAAAGTTTGCAATAAAGTTCTATTGCTTGAGGAGTATCATCATTACCTGGTACAGGATAAGTGATAAAATTGGGGAAACAGTTAGTGTCAACAATACCAATAGATGGTATGAGCAGCTTATTGCACTCAATTACTGCTGTGTGGGTTTCAAACACACTGTCCAAAGTATTGAGAAATATAGCAAGATCCGGTAGTCGAGTCATCATACCAAATCGATTTGGATCTGTGAATGTCCCCAACCTCCACTCTCTGGTGTGAGAATATTCTTCACATTCCAAAGCTGTTTTCTCAATCAAGTAAGCATTCTGAAACATATGTTTAATATAAATACCAAGAAAGTTTTTTTTAAAATGATAATTAAACTGTAAAACAAGATGAAAAATGTTACATAAACTTGCATATCAGAAATTTTAATTCAACCTTTTAAAACAGGGAATGAATATATATATTGTTTATTGGCATGATATTAAGTAAATAAAAGTATAAAATGTAGTTTACATAAAAATGCAAAAGGAAATATTATATTATTGCTAAAATAAAATACTTAATAATCGGTAACATTGAGTTTAGTTCAAATTAATTTAAAATAATTGCAAAGAATAATACAATTGTTTAGGAAATGGCATATAATTAAAATGCCTTATGTATCATTTTGTAATGAAACTATAAGGCCTTTTTCTTGGAGAGCAATGATACCCATCCACTACAGCAATACGTATACAAAGCTAATATATCATATAAATTTAAACTAACACAATAATACAACTTGAATGAAAGTAATTTCAGTTTGATGGATTCCCCTAATTTGTCCTAATTTCATTGTATAGTTAGGAAAAGATCAAAGAATTCTGTTATATAACAACAAAACATTAAAAATATTCAAATGCAAATGTAAATTACAAAAATATACCTAAAGGGTTTTAGGACGATAAGTTGAATAATCCTTTTATAAAATGAAAAAGGTAATTACGTTCTCAATTTATCATTTATTAGTTACTATACAGAATAAAAAAAATTTATAATGAAATATGCATACTAAATATTTTCATTAAAAAAAAATCAGCTAATACTTGCAAAAAAACACAAAAGTAGGGATTCATTATATGAATCTCAATATACATACATAATTTGAATTACAATAACAAAAACTTTGAAAGCCTAATCATCCAACTGAGCTAATGCATTAATTTAAAAAAAAATGTAAGTTTCATTCTGAAAAAAAAAATGAATCAATAGACACCTGCCTTATCAAATTTCTTTTATTTCCGTTTCCTATCAATACTATTGTTTTCATAGAAATAAAAAAAAGGCAAATAAACTCAAAACATAAACAAACCTAGATCTCAAAATTGTTTAGATAAACGATACTGCCTAAAATTCAACCTATTTTTAACTATAAAAAGACAGTATAAATTTATTTCATGAAATAATATCAAATTTTTTTTCATAAATAATTTTACCTGCTTATATCTTGCAATAAATATTATTATGCCTCCTCGAAAAGCAATATGAGCAGTAAAATTCAGAGCCTCTCTTAACAATTCTGCTGTCTGGTCCAAATCAAAGATGAGTGTTCCTAAGCGAGATCCAAGAATGAACTGCCTCATGTGTTCATTCAGTGTTCCCATGGTATGCCCATAATGCACACGGGCATTGAATAAATCTTCAACAGTAAACAAATTGCTAACTTGAAAAAAATCAGGATGATCTAAGGGTTCAGGCATTTCCAGAGTAGTGGAAATTTCTTCTGCAATTAATATATAGCAAATAATTTACAAATCATGCATTTTCTTAATTCAACATGTCAAAATTTTTAGATGAGCTTTTATATTCTTAACAGTGGATTTGTATGAAGAAGTGGAAACAAACTTGTAGCATAATTACATAAATTCCTCTCACATTAAAAAAAAAAAACCCAATAAAGATGTGTAAATGAAGCAAAACTGCAAAAAAATGATTGAATATTTTTCACTGCTTATAATATCATGAAATAAAACAAGAAATTTGAAATGAAATCTTTTGATTTTTGATAAAACAATTTATTTATTTGATAAATAAACTAATCTTAACATAATTTAAAGTAACTGTAGTTATAAACATATATCCTACATCTCCAATACAATGGACTGAATTCAAACAAATGTTGCTAACTTTTCTACAGGACAGGAGAATGAATATTCTCAAATATTCAAACAGTAAAAAATAATTAAATGTTCTTTTTATTAAAAATTTTGCATTTTTTCACACTTTAAACTTTTATATCACTGATTATTTTTTAAATTTCTCTTTTATCTCAATACATTTTATAAATATGCTTTTATTGGATTTAAAGCAGTCAGTTAACTATGATAAAAAATAAGTTTGTTAATAGCTTCAATTCAAAAAGAAAATCTCTTTCATACTTCTGAATAATCAGAAATTTTATTTTAAAATATTTGGGAATAACTTTTGCAATTTAAAAAGAAACGCTTTGTGATTTAAAAAATTGTCTGATTCAATTGATATTCTAATTTTAATAACAAAAAGATTCTGTATATTATACTTTTTTGTACAAAAGTACTTAAGTTAAAAATATTTAACATGAAAGGATTTAGGATTTCCATCTCAAGAAATGCAGGATACATTAATTAGTTTGCAGCTATCAATTGTAATGCATTAAACATCTGCTTTGAAAAAAAAAAAAAAAAAAAAAAAAAAGGAGAGAGAACAAAACCTGATCATGTAAATTATTCTGCAGCTGAATTAAATAACTGCATAACTGAGATAACTATAATACATAAGAGAGAGGCATTATATCAATGTATAAAAAGCCCATCCAATAACATAAAAACTGAATCGACTGGGCAAGGAAATTCATTTAGTAACTCTACACCCTATTCTAATTCTTTAAGTCAATCAATTAAAAAAGATTTGAAATTTAATCGTATATCCCCTATATAAAATTTGTGGCACTATAACAATTTTATAGAGAAGAAAATATTGATAAGAAAAAAGGCTCAAAAGAGATATAAGCATTAAAATTTAAGATGCAATTTTGAATTTTAAATACATAAATACTTATTAATTAAATTAACTTTGTTTAAAAAAAGATTCATGCAGCAGTAATAAAATCTTACAATGCATTTTTTTTCTTATATTTTTATAGCTTGCAACAGTTTTGTTAGTTTCCACAGATTTCCTACGTTTACAATAGTAACGTAACTATTTTAAAATTTATATTATCAAATTATTTGCTTCTTGCTGATGGCATTTAATCAAGCAATTAAAGTGTAAAGGGAATGAAGCTAATTGCCATCAAAAATGTCTACTTGTGAAAAGTATGTAAATACAGCAAAAATATTTTCAATAATCTAAGTGAATTTAAAAGACAAAAAAATAAAATTCACTTTGAATTGCATATTTTTGTAAGAATTAGTAAGTACATTTTTTTCTACTAAAATAAATGTTTTTTTTAATTATTGTAAATACTATATTAGTTACTGGAATTTTAAAGTTTTATTCAAACAACAAAGTAATCTTAGGCAATTACATATCCCTATTATGAAAAATTAAATTATATTAAATTCATAACATTTTAAAAATCTTTTTCTTAGATAATAAAGAATAATTAGAAAGACAGAAAAGATAAAGAAATTAATTTACATTAGATATTTATTTGAAAAAAGTATTAAGAATATGAAAAAAAGCTTTCATTAAATTCTATTAACAATGTGCAAACATTTTCCTTTACAATGGTTTCCCCTACTATTGGAAGTAAAAAAACTTTCCAGCTGTATTTTATAATTAATGATATGTATGAAACGTAAGTTATTTTTCATTTCTTTTTAAATATATGTATATATAATTTCTGTCTTTACTGGGAGATAAATATTATCTTATAATGTACAACTCCGTTTTCATTTTTGGAATTTGAAGGAATAATAAACAATGATATTAAAAACAATTATTACATTAGAACTGAAATTATTAAATTATAATTTTAAATTAATAATTTTGATATATATATTAAGTTTTATAAAATTTTGGAATAAAATATCTAAATTTGTTATTTTAAAATGAAAATAATACAAACCTGATTTTTTAGGAGTTAAAGAGTTTTGTAATTGATGAATGCTTGAAAGTGATTTTATATTTCGAGAAAATATATATTGACAATTTCTAGGCAAATGCATTGTACCTAAAAGAGAAAATAATATCAGAAATATATTTTTAATAGTCATATAATTGTATCTTTTATATTTTATTCAAAATTCTATATCAAACCAATTGTGATAGGGAGGAAGAGATTTAATTTTCTCATTTTGATGAAGCTTTGCATGCTTATTGTTCGCATTGACAAAAGTATATATGTATACATGTACATGTGTTCATGTAAAAATAATTGGAATACACATATAATGTCAAAAATTCTGGCCAATAGGGTGACAAAACATACAAACATTCATCTTTATTAGTAGTATCGACTATCATCCCCTACCAAATATTTTAACATAATTTTGTAGTGCCTTATTATTATTCCATCTATGTTTATATGATAATCATTTCAGGTTTTCATATATTATTTACAACATGACATTTTAAGATTATATATACATATGTGATGATTTAATAATTTTTTCCCTGGTATGTTTTCATTGACATTAGCTGGTTGCATTTCCTAGGCTTGATTGATAACATCAATGAAATTCTTAAAGATTTTAACTAATTGAAAATTAAAAATTTTGAAAAAGAGGTAAAATATTTTGTTTACTTTAATTTATGAAACTAACAAAAAAGCAAATGCACTTAAGTTTCATCAAAATCTGATATAATGATGCAATTGAATTTGTATGGAATAATCCAAAACCATAAATATTTTTTTTTAAATTGTAAACTTTAATTTTTAATTGTATAAAAATTTAACATATGCGTATAAATATTATCAGGGAATAAAATCTTTTCACATCAGAAATGTGCTTATTGCAGAATCAAAATAGATTTAAAATGTATACAAGTAGATACAATGAATATATATATAAATTTCATATTTGCTTAAGAAGAAATTTACTCCCCTTAAACTTTTGTAGTAAGTAAAATAATATACAAACCATTACAATTGTTTGATTTAGATGTATAATGCTAAAATCACATAAAATATAAAAAAATCATTGCTAATCATTGTTTTGTAAACATCTATAAGTTTATATTTCCTTTCTCTAATAAAAGGGAATAACATGAAAAGAGGAAAAGAAAAAAAAATTGTACTTCATGATATTGCAAAGACAATAAAAGTGTCAATTAAAATTAGAAAATGAAGGTACTTTCCCATTATCCGGGCACAAATGCTGCCAATGTGAACCAAACACAAGTCAAGCCAAGCAAATCACAAAGCAGTCAATGAAATGAAAGGCACTGGCAAAAATTGGCAGAATTCTACAGTTTGGCGATTTCTTGCTGTGCCTAGCTAATGGAAAAGTACCGAAATTTGGATCTTATTCAGAAAATATCTCTCTTTGAGATAGATCTTTACCAAATAATCTAAAGATTGCAGAAATTTACTGATTTTAGGATGGTAAATAAACATTTCTTTACGAAGATAATTCTTTGAATTCAAGAACTAAGCAAAAATCTTTCATGAATATTGTAATGGATAAATATGCTCTACCCAGTGCTTGGCACAATTTTAAAAATAGATTATCCAGTATTTCCTTTCTAATGTTATAAGATAGAAATACCAAATGATTGTGAAATGCAAAAGAAAAACAAAGAAATGCATAGATTATTCAATATCTCACAACTGTTAATGTGCTATGTACTTTTCCTACATTTTTAAATTTTATTCACACACTTCCCATAAACATATTTATAGTTTTCTAGACATTATCAAAGCTAGAAACTATACAATCTCAAAAACAAGATTTCAAAACATTGCTGATACTGGCTACAGAGAAATTAATATGACAATGAAATCACAAAATCATATATAGAATTTAATTTCTACATTTTATAGCAAAACATATCCAGAACAAATTAATTTCTCTATATTAATTTTAAAAAAATATTTATTTGTAACATTAAATCTATACATGATTCATTTTTTTACCATAATAAATAATTGCAAAACTGAATGTATAAATCTTAAAATTTCCAATTCAAATAATGAGTTCGAATGATACGTTTTAAAGTATTATACCTTTCAGAATTCTCCACATTGTAGCCATTGTTATGTACAAAAAAATTGTATATCAATATAAAAAGTTAAACAAATTGATTTAAAAATTTATAGAAATCAGCATGATTTATTTGGAATCGCTGATTTCTGTTTTGTTTCTAAGTTACTACACAAAGTATAGCTGCCAGATTTTAAATGTTTATAATGTTCAAAATGTGAGAAACAAAATTTTATTAAAATAATGTTCATATATCTTCTACAAAAAATAAAAATTATAATAAATTATATTAAACACAAGAATAATCTGAAATTTTAAACAAAAGCTTGTAAAAATGTAACTTTCTTTTTCAAATATTTTGCTATTTATTTTTGCATACTGATCTTAACCGTAACTAGCATTGTATTTGTGTTGATACGATTGTGTTTATTTTTTCATGTACTTCAGGCACACGCCTTAAAAATATTAATATTTTTTTGTTTTTTTAAGTTTTAGAATAGTATTATATAGATTTCATTTGTGTTAAAATAAATCCCATCATGATGTGATTGTTTTATGAATTTAATAATGCTCCTAATCGAATCTCAACTTCATAAACAATTTTTTTAGTGCAAATTTTCATGGTAATTCATTTTATGCTTACGAAGATGTGGGTAATTGGCATATTTTTCATTATAATTCCATCGAGTAAGTTATATTTATCATCATATCGTTAATATTACATTTTTGTTGTATATAATATAGTGTTGCGAGCCCCACCCAAACCGTTACCCGTATTTTAAAAAATATTCTACTAAATTTATCTCTCATGCTGTTTCTTGTATTTTGTTCAAAAATTTTATTTTTATGTCGTCTGTTAGTATTTGAAAATTTTATCATTGATTATATTTTGGAAAAGAATATGCAAATCTCAAAATATGTATACAATGTTAAGATGTTTTTACTTAAAATTACTTGTTGAGTAATAATGTTTACAATACAGGAGAAAAATAAAAATACAGGAAGTAAAGATTAGTCGTATTTTTAAAAAATTTAATTGCATTTTTACACAGGCATCAAATTATACATGGAAATGTTTCTCTTCTGTTTGTGTAGGAACTATCAAAATGGATATAAACTAGATAAATACTGTAGACTTAAATCTCGAATCTAGTTGAAAAATTTGGCCCAAGATATTTGTATTTGATGAAAATTTTGCTATAATTCTATTTAATATGTTGTGAAGATAGTTCTGATGGGTAAACAATTGGGAGGTTTTTTTTTTTTTTTTCTTCTATTGTCAAATATATTGTGTATGTACAGCTGTATATGGAGGTAAAAAAAGTTTCCATTATAAAGCTTGATAGTATGATAAATAATCTGAAGATTAAATTATTTATTGATTTTCTTTTTTGATTTTTTTTAATCAAATGTTGTAAAATAATTTATTGTAAGTGTAAGCTCATATTTTAATAGAAGTTGAGGATTTTAATTCGTTTATGTCTTACTTCATTAATTTAGATAAAAGTTGTGGCCAAACATTATTTTAAAGTATAATTACTAAGCTTGATTTTTTTTTCATAACTAATTCATTTATGTGGTAATTCAAAAAGGATCCTAGAAGTATGTTTAAAAAATTTCTTAAAGCTTGGCTAAAAGTTTGTATATTTCACTTCAGTGTTAGCTAATTTACTTCTTAGATGCATTATAATTCTGCTTTGTATGTCATAAAAGTATATTGTTGGAATTGATTTTATTAAAATAAAATGCCTCCTAATATTTTATATTTCTAGTTGCTTAGCCGGTCTTTCCCAGTTTAATGCACAGTTTTTAGTTTTGAAATTTAAAATACTCCAAAAATATGTAACTTTTTTAAGCTCAGTTTTAAAACAAAAATTAAATAATTTTCTTAATAAATTTTTAAAATTTTCTTTCTCTGAAATTTTTTTTTCTTTATACAAGATTTTAAAAGATGCTGTAAAAATATCATCCATTTTATTTAAGAATTTTTTTTTTTTTTGAAATGATAAGAATGCAGATCATAAAATATTATTTTCAAATTGGATGATTTTTGTAAATTTTCAGCTGTTTTGGGCTTGGAATGTTACGTTTGTGACAACCAAGATAGTAATTATGATAAATGTATCAAATCAATAAAGACCTGTGACATTGCTGAAGACAGGTGCCTTTCAGAAGTTCGATGGGGAAGTAAGTGCATTTTGCTTCACTAAAATTAATTATATGAAATATTTGTGCCTTTTAGAGTTTTATGATTATAATCTTAGTAACAGAATAATTCATTTAATAAATTATAAAATTCCATTATAAATGCTATCCATTAAAAATTCTATAAACTAGATCATTGGTTTTCAACTTACCAATTTTCTTTTCATATTACATTAAGTCTTTAGAAATAATTTTTTTTTTCCATAAGCAGTAGTTAGTTGAACAAATTTTTATTTAAGTGAAATTTACAAAATAAAGTACTTATAAGAATGGATCAATGAGAATTCTAGTGTTTAATTGAGTCCAGATTTAGTTTTACGAAATAGCCTAGATTGAGTGAAAATTAGAACAAAGTAATTTTTAGTAAGTATAGTACTTTTTCTTATTATTTACAAACATATTAATTTATGGTTTAAATTTATATTGTATGGTTAAATAATAATTAATAAATTGTCTAATACTTGTAGTTGCAGTTCCTATACATATCCACTTAATTATGGAAAATGTATGCCATAAATTTTTAGCTTCATATTATAAAATCATTGGCAATACAAATACATTCATCAGTAAATATAGATGTTAAAAGAAGAAGCACCTGTAGATTCAGACGGATATAGAACTGAAAATTGTTTCATGGGAGATAAAGGAAAAGCTAATTTCAAGTACTATAAAAATTTTGCAAAATATGAGAAAAAAAGTGCTATATTACTACACGTCAGGTTCTTAATGAACATGGCTTATAAGATTAGTTTCCACATAAGTATCTGGAGAGTTTTAAAATTAACCAAAGCTGGAGTCTGCAATTGGCCAGAAATATTCATAATAAAGATTGAAATTTTTCGATAGGTATGCAGTAAAACCAATTAAGAATTGGCATAATTCAATCATGGTCTAAAGTAATGGCATCGGTCAGAAATGTACAGTTCCTTGATACGGCAATGAGCAAAATGGATTATCCAATTACCTTGAAATAAAATATTGCCTCTAAATTTGAGAAACTGAGATTGCAATGATTTTAGATTTCAACCACTCAAACACATATTGAAAATATCTAAGAAATGATTGCTATATTTCCATTATGTCAGTTAAAAGTATGAAAATAGATGAGCCAGGAAATTACATTATAAATAATATTATGTCATGTCACTTGATTTTCATTAGAATGGTTGATACATCGAATGAACAGAACCATTACAAGGTTATTAAAATTGTGTGGCTTTTATGTTTGTCAGAATTTTGTTTCAAAATACTTTGTTAAAACTATTATGGGTATCAAATAATTTCAAAAATGATTGAATTAAAATCAAACATAAAAAAATCATCCTTAGTGACCCAAGTAATTGTGAAAATCAGTTAATAAGCAGTTAGATTGGTTGTTTTAAATCACCTGAGGGCATTTGTATTATTAGAATGCTGAAACAGAATTTGTGGTTGAGTACCAAGGGCCAATACTGACCACAGTCCTATCCCTTCTCCCCATTGTCAGAAGAGGGTAACTAACCTTACCCATTTCTGTACTCGCCAGGCCTGTGAGAACCAACTACCATATCAGAAACTTCTCATTTTCATACCTTAGTGTACTTTAGATGGGTGCTAATTATTAGTAAAGAAATCCAAATATATTTTTATATTGGCAATAATCTTGGTCTTTGACATTCGTTGGCAATAACTGATGGAAATTTTAAGAGGAAATAAAGCCTTTTGAATTAATCAGATATGAAAAAAATGTGCTGTGAAAATCTGAAATAATGATATAAAAAATCATCCATGTACTTTTGCATTTCTTTAACACAAATATTTTGAAAAAATTCTAGTAAATATAACTATATTTTGAACAAATAATGTAGAATAATCTGAAAATGGACAGATGGAATTGAGGTCTACAATTTTGTATATGCCGAAGCATTCTTGACCCGCTTCCCTTCATATTGAAATGATAAAAATTCTTAGAGCAAGGTTTAGCTGGCTTCTACTTTATTTCATGGAAATATAACTAAAGAGAAAGTTTAATGCGATTCAAATGTTCGTACAAGATTTCGTTAATTGTGCTAAAATCTTTTTAACAGAATCTTTTTAATCATTTTTCTACTTATATTAATGAATCATTTAAATAACTTTAGTTTTGTTTATTTTAAATTCCATTAAAAAATTTAAAACGTGATATTTTACAAATTATAAATGTGTGAGTAATATTTTTGTTTCTTTCAAGGCACACCTTATTGGGATTCAACTGGCAAAAAACAGTTTTATATTTCAAAGACATGTGCTACAGAACGCCAATGTAGAGCCTCCATTAGTGCTGTCAGTAGTCGTTGTGACAGAATTTGGTACAACGATTGGGAATGTGTGGAATGTTGTCATGGGGATCGTTGTAATTATTTTGTAACTGTAAGTATAATATTCTTAAATTACTAAAGATAAATTCTAAATATAATATTAAGTGATTACTTCTTTTAAAAAAAAGAATTTTCATCTTTTCTTCATGTGTATGATATATAAAAGGATTTATACGAAATAAATATAACTTATAATGGGTACTAACATAAAATTAATATATAATTGATGTGAATTTACAATTTTTTTAAATTTATTCAGAAATCTTACATGCATACATGATTGAGAATGGGGATATAGTTGAGATTTTTTCCCCCCCTTACAAATGATTTACTGAAGTTATCTCAGAGAGGTGAAAAAAAATTAGAGTTAGCTTGTGGAATACTTGGCCACCTCACAATTACTTGACCACTATAAATAACAGATGACTATAACAGAGTGATGCATTGACAAATTTATCTGTTTTTTAAAAAATATTAATTTTTCACCAAACGTTATTTATTTAAAATTTGTGTAGTAGAGAATAGTATCCAACATCCAAATTTGTTAAAATACTAATTTACAAATGTAAAAAGTCTTAAATGCATTTCTTAGTTAAATACCACTCTGAAACAAAAATTATTGATTTTATTTTTATTTATTATTCTTTTGAATTTGTACTTTTCTTATGGACATCAAGGTTTTTAAAATACTTCTATAAACGAAGATTGGAAATAAAATACACAGTAAGGGCAAAAAAAGAAGGAAGGAAAAACCTTTCTGTATGTAATAAACACTAACCTGGAAATGTTTAATATATTTTAAATATGTTAGTTTGTGCTGCCAATGATACCAAATTGTCATTATTATGATAACTATTTGGCAGAATTATTAAGTGCCAAAATGGCGAGCAAAATATCACTGACCTGGAAAATACATTTAAAGGTATAACTTGTCTGCAAAGAAAATAATTTCGCATTATCATGTAAAATTTAAATTTTAGCATGTACTGCATTTCCTGAATGTATGCATGCAGACACACGAAAATTACTAGTTCAATGCTCAAAAGGGACTTGTGCTGATACCATAACCCACTACCCTCTCAGATAGTTAACAAAAGTTAGGGGGAGAATTAGACTTGTAAACTGAACAGCTATTTAAGAAAAGAAATTTATCATATACCTTTTTTTTAATGCAAATATTGAATATGCCCCTTTTATTATAATAAGTTTATAATTATAAAAATATATATTGATTTACTGACATTTTTTTCTTTCTTTCAGCTTGCTGGTGTGAATATCAAACCTCATGGAATATTTTATATATTAGTCACAATAGCATGGTTGCTAGTGGTGATGAAAGTCCTGTGAAATGTTTTATACACATACATTTTTCAAAAAGTCATTTTATTCAGTTTCATTTTTTGGAATTTTCCTTCTTTCTTAAAAATGTATTTTGTTGTTCTTTTGGACTTGAGGGATAAGTTTGCTCACTTTTTGTATGTAATATTTGTTTTATTGGTATAAAAATACAGAATGCATTTTTTATAATTATTTTTTTAAATTACATTAATATGTTATTGCTTAACTATTCTTTCAAATTAGTTTTTATTCATTTTATTTATTATTTGGTGATCTGAATTATTTGCATTTTGCAGTCTTTATATATTTATAAAATTAGAATGTTTTTAATGATTCTTTTGTATATAGAAAAAGATATTCTATTGTGAATTATAAAAATTAATACATGTTATTGAATGCATTGTTTCTAAAATCATCTTTGATCTTAGCTTATTTCATTTTCTTGTGGAATTTTTTTGTTTGCAAATTTAAATAGGGAGAATCAAAAATTATTTAATAAAAAAAAATTGCAGAATTAACTGAAATTTGTTATGTAAAAAATAATAAATGAGTTAATATAAATTGTAGAGTATAAGTCAAGAGGCTGTGTTAGTGTCTAGGTTTGTGGTAATGATCTCTTAATTTCCATATTATTTATTTTACTTTATAAAAATGTCATTTTTCTCAGAGTCATTATTGTATTTAAAAGTATTTCTTCCAGACAATGTCATTTAAAAACATAACCCCGACCCCTGCAAATTTATTTGTGTAAATAGTCTCAGATTAATATCACAACTCAATATTTTTGCCAATTATTAAAGCTTTTTGAATATTTATGTTATGTATCAAGAGTTTTAAAATCATTCAA
>JAPMOQ010049553.1:74458-87658 GCA_026543055.1 Argiope trifasciata
TAGATATTTTATTATTAAAATTGAGTGTTCCATTCCATATTACTTTTATTTGTTTTGTTTATGCTTGTTCGATTTACAAAACTGAATATGCATTCTATTGTAGCAAATAAACTTTTTATTTTTCTTGGTTACATTTATTTTATTTATTAACAATTTATCATAAAATTCAGATTTCTATTATTAACCATGCATATTTTTAGAGTTTCCTAAAATTCTTTTATGAGTAATTATATAGAAAGGGTTTTTTTTAATGGATATTGTAACAGATAATTAAGTCTATTAAGAGTAAATATGGAGAATCAAATAAAAACAATTGTATTCAATACAAATTATTACATAATTTTTTTTTTGAAATCCTTGACTAAATATTGAATAATAAAACAATGATGATTTTTTTGTATGTGTGAATTATTCAGCCATGTTTGCAAACTCTGCTGTGAGGTTTTGAGATTTATTTTCAACTCTTATGCATTACAATGGTGGCTTATCCAAGAATGCTGTGTGACCACTAATAAATTACAAAAATTTAATAATTATATTCATTTGTTGTAATGGTGTTAATGAAGTAATCAAAATGATAATTTATTTTTACTTTAGTGTATCCGCAAATAATTCCCCTTTATTTACTTTCTCATATATTCAAAGCATTGCAAACTTTAAAATTCGAAAATCATCATGATTTAGAACCCCTTGAATTAAAAAAAATACATTTTGGGCATTTTATTTTTCTGTGACAAAGATATATTTTTAAAATGCATTGTACAAATGGACAAAATTTGGTCTTCAAATTTGATTTATTTTAAATTTTAAATGAAATCTATTCTGAGGAAGTTATCTAAAAATGAGATAAAACAAAAAGAAATGGATGAATAAAATTTGATTTAACATCTAAAGTTTAGATACTAATCGAATTTGGAACCAAATCTCTTAAAAGGGGATTTCTATTAGTCTGCACTTTCAGTAACATGTAAATGTGATAACTCAAAGGAGCAATGACTGAAATATATCAAATTTTATTACTACAATTGTAGTATTATGTTAAATTTTGCTTCTAATCAGTTCAAAACAATGTATTTGAAACAAGAATTGGATGTTCAAGTAGTGTTAACTGCATGCCAAAGATCGCATAATTCAATCAACATTTCATACCTTTTGTTCCCCAATGCCATGCAAGGCATTTACAACCTTGCACAGGTCCAAAATTTTATGTGTAATGGAGGGGGGTTGTATCTTTTAGAGAATATGCAAGAAAGTTTTCGGAAGATCACTCTCGCTAATTTGTAATGATAAATTTATTTAATCAAAAATTATATCAAATAGAAATGATCAATAATTTAGTATCATGAAAGTTATTAATTACTAGAAAAATCAATGCATGTAATAACAGTGTTTATTGAAATAGTTATTTAATAGCCTTTAAAAAAAATCTAAAATTCGATGTAAATATATGTTTTTAAAAATATGTCTTTTATACAGGTGGGTTAAAAATAAAAGGAAAATACAAAAAGGATTATTTGATGACTTGTTACTGAAGTATCTGGTAAACAAAATAATGAATTGATTTATACTTTGGAAAATTTTATATCTTGAACACGGAATCTCTCATTGATTTAAGTTATAAATATTTCACAAACGGGGAAAAGAGCTACTTGTGATCTTTTTTAATATTGTATGATCTTCTAATATTAGCTTGCTTTTATTTTTCCATATTTTACATTTTCCTATCATTTATATATCTTTTTTGATGGTCTCTTAAAATTTCCAATGTTCATAATATAATAAAACTTGGAATATGTTTATGAAATTTTTTACTTCTTAGTTTTGCATTACACCAGACTATTTAACTCGGTGAAATAAAGTGGACATATAATGAATGTTTATAGTAAAATCATTTGCAGAGGAAGATGAAAACTTGATTAACAAATACAGGAGCATCAAAAATAAATACAAACAGAAATCGGAATTAGACCATAAGTTTGATAGTAATTATGTTTTTAATTGGAATAAAATACTTGATTATACAATCTAGTTATAAATACAATCAAAAATTTCAATACATAATGCATATTTATAGCATCTTTGGCAACTCCATTCATATGTAATAGAAAGTATTACTCAATTTTAACTATCCTCTCCCAAACTGTGATTATGTAAAATTGCACAAGAAAGATACAGTGATTATCTTATTTACATAACATATTTACTTTAAGAAAGTATCAGGAACAGGAATGAAATACACTTAAAATATTAACAAAGTGCATTTGTGCAATATTTATCACTTTGCCTTTGATTCCTGCCTTTATAAAGGATTTCATGCAATATACGCCACTTATTTTCTACGCCCTTGAAAATTATAAAAATGGAGCAATACTGTATTTTTTTCTATATTTAATTGTATTAAATACGCTTCATGTCCACTTTAATAATGGCAATATAGCTCATTCTTAAACAATTTGAGAAATGCTAACATTTGCAGTTGTAAAAATGCTTAGAATGAACAATATAGATATATATATGTAATATATTTTTAACATCTAATTTAAATCCAAATTAATTTCCAAAGCTCTATCTTAATTTAGCCCATAGTAACTTCATTCTAAAATATTCTCTTATTTCCTGATACGATTCCATTTCTCTACTTAATTCATTCAAGAAATGCTTTGCAAAATGTATTCTTCGGTCAGTGATTCTCACGGTGAGAGTGACCGATAAAAATGGCTGACTTAACAAACACTTATTTAGAAAGGTCCCTGCGTTTCCCTTATCATGTGATCGACATGTGTCAGAAATCCCTTTGGGAATCTTAATAATATATCGGCTGTATAAGCAATATTTTCCCTATCTATATATATGTAAAATAAAACGAGGGAAAATTAATTTCTCTCTTTTCTGTCATATCTGCTTGTAAATAGGCTGCCTGCCTCCGGAGGAAGAAGAAAGCGAAATTAAAAATGAAAAATCTTCTTACATATATTGCATTGTGTGAGATATAAATAAGTTATTGGAAAATAAAAGATTTTTATAAATTTCTGCACATTTTTTTAGTTATGATTGAGCCAACAGAAAAGTAATTTTGATTCTCCAACAATGTAAACAGAAAACTTTTTTGTACTACGTAAACTGACTGAGTTGTAGAATTTTTTACTGTTGGCGACTTTACAAATTTCAGTTGTCTAGAAAGATTTGCTGACCAATGCACTTCCTCGATGCTGCCTTCAATGACCTGATATAATGGAATCAAAAGCTGCATACTTAAACTGCTCACACAAGGGTGGGAATTGTTTTAGTTAAAATGTTAACACAGTGTATGCGGGACACGTACTAGTACGGGTTAGAGTAACAACATGGTTTGTGGATACAAAAATAACGGTATACACAGGGAGCCAAATTCTCTTGTCTTCTACAGAGATCCTGGACAAATTGAGACAAATAAAAACTAGTTTTTACGTCAGTCGATGCGGAACGGGAAGGTGGATTAAAAAAATCAATTCAGATTTAAAATTAACTATCATTGCGAAAATAAGTAAATTTTGCCTCTTCATAGAAAATGCTTTGAATATTACCACACTGTAAGACATGATTAGTTTTATGATTGCTCTTTTCATTTTTTTATAATTAAAAATTTTTATATATAACATCATTCGAAAAAATTAAACTATATACTACTGTTTCTATTTGATTTTTCCTATTTACGATACTATTATAAATTTATCGACTAAAAAATATATTTTTTGTTTACAAAAATCTTATGGTTGTTATTTATATATTTCTATTTATATACTTGTTTATATATTTCAATATAAAATATGAAAAGTTGGTTGAAAAATGAACTCATTTTCGATCTATTGAGATTGAACTGAATAACTAAATTTGCGCGTAAAACGCCCGCAACCGGTACAATTCCGCTGCGAAATGGACCCGCACACAATGGGTTAATTGACCCAAAAGACTATAAAATTACAATTTCCTTACCTTTTTTTTACTGTTGTTGTCTATGATGTAAAACCACATAAAATATAATTCTTCACTTCTTTTAAAGCATTTTGCTATTTGGAAGTGTATGTCTCACTGTTTCGGTTTTGAAATTAACTTTTACTCTATGATTAGAGCGCACACCCAATATATAGCCACAACGAGCAGCTGCTCTTCAGTTGCCTTTTAGTTGCGGTCTTCGAATGAAGATGCATTTACTTTTGTATTTTGCTTTGAAAAATTTGTAGATCATGACCATAATTTAAAATGTCAATGAAACATTTTAATATTAATTAGAGTTGATTCTAAACTATAGAACCAGCGAACTTGTTCTCCCCTCCCTAGACTAGCTCAATATGCAAAGAGTGATCAAATGAGTGTGACCAAATCCTCAACACAGTGTTAGACCACCTTTAACCAGTAATACTGCTCGATTTCTTCTTGGCACAGGTGAGGTGATGGTAGGAGGAATTTCACCCAGTATCCAGAGAACTGCACTTTCCAGTTCCTCCAGTTCCTATCCAGCTGTCTGATAGCCCGTTCGATCTCACCCCACACATTCTCAATTGGATTGAGATCTGGTGATTGTGTGGGACAACGAATGCAGGCAAAGTCAGAGTTATGTTCTTCGAGCCATCTGGCTATAATGCCAGCTGTGTGACAAAGAGCACTGTCTTGCTGAAAGTATCCTGCTACGTTCAGTGGTGGCGGGGTGGTCGGCTGTTTGCAAGAAGAAGTATCCTTCCCCGGTAGGGTTATTATGTACATTATCCGCTAGAACACTTATATACCATTGGGCATTCAGATGTTGCTCCACAGCAATCAAAGGACCCATACAATGCCACGAAAACAGTTCACCCCAAACCATTATATTGCCTCCACCGGTTTGAAGTGTTAAAGCAGTGCAGTTGGGGTCCACGCTTTCATGCTGTTTTCATCATATCCGAGCCCTGCCATCAGCATGGTGTAAATGAAAACGCGATGCATCAGATCATATTGTGGTGACATCTTACTAAGTCAGTAACAGCCATTAGACATCAGCGTTCGCTGTTGTCGAATGATTAAGTGTCTGGACTTCAAACCCAAACATCGCAGGTTCAATCCTTGGCGTCATTCAACCTCCATATCGGTACATTCATGCCAATACCGCCTCCACATCACCCTTTTCCAATCCAGTCCTTATGCGCCTTAGCAAACTAGAGATGCCTGTTCTTGTTCAAGTTCTCTAACAGCAGAGGCTTTCGGACAAGTTGGCTCAGATAGCCTAAACGGTGTAATGTGCTCCGTACGGTTTGTTCAGAGACATTCGCTGTTGCGCCTTCATTAAGATTTCCCGCTATTTGACGAACTGTTGCTCTTCTGTTGGAGTGGACAACTCTGAAAAGGCTCTTTTCAACTCGAGCATTCAGCAGCTTGTGGCGACCACAAGCCTGACATTAGGATCCGGTTTTCTGCTCAGTAGTCCACTCTCTGCACACATTAATAACTACTGCTATCGAACACTTAACAAAAGCAGACGTTTTGAAAGTACTAGTTCCGACGCTTCGAGCGCCTATAATCATCCCGCGTTCAGACTCAGTTAAGTCACGTTTTTTACCCATATCTCCACGTATAACACAGTGTAATTGAGGGTTCAGATGCCTTATATTCCCTTTTCGTAGCTATATTGCTCTCTAACGTCAAACTGTGACGCAATAACTCATTTAGCATAAAACTATCTGGTGGTCATAATAATTTGGCCACTTAACGTATATACCATTAGCCTATCGTGTATATGCTCAAACTAGTAGACAAATTTCTGATATATTGTACTAATCATTTGTTACATGTCTTGAATATTACACATTTCCATATAAATTCAAAATCATCTTCTCCCTCTCCCTTAAACATATCAAAAAAAATGTGAATGCAGATTTGAATCGAACCCATCATCTGAAAAGTATTATAGATTCATGTATCTTCCTACAACACTTCTCAGTTTAAAACTATGAGAACAGAGACAAAAAAGTCTGATTTTGTTTCAAAATTGAAAATTATTAATACTGTAATGCAAATAACTATTATCTTTGTCATATATCTAACGTTATTTCTCTTTATTTTCATCATTATTTTTCCTACCATCACTGATAATTTTTCTAGCAATCCTGAATTGATTATCATAATCTAGGATAATATGTAAAGCTATTAATTCGAAGCTAAATAGATTAATAATCAGTCCTGGCAACATGCAAGATCCTCATACTGTTTTGAAGAAACTCCATCTTAAAATGGGCGCACTGACAATCAGGGCCGTCCATCTGGGAGAGGCGGGTGCTATGCACCCGGGCCCCGAGACTGGGGGACGCACACCTTGATTAAGAACGAAAACAGTGTTCTGAACAATAATAGTGTTACACAAACTATAAGTCTGCAAGCTTGTTACCATGTGGCTGGCTGAGCATCGACTGATGCCTTTATTTGGCAAAGATCGCAGTGATATCTATAAAAAGATGGAAAAAGTTCATTTATGAATAAGGAAATCCCTATCAGACTAACTATCCCTATCGGGCGTGCCCAGTGAACCAAAAGACGAAGCTGAGTTCAATGGAAATATCTAATATAATAGAATTTTTTCAATCCTTTACATCGCCAGTTACGAAATATAACAAATGCTGAATGTTCTTTCAGCGAATTAAAATGAAACAAAGGATTCTCTTCGCTCAAGCTTACGGGTATAATGTTTAAACACTCCTACTATATAAAATGTTGAAAAAGAAATTCGAAAAATTGTCATTTTCCTGGAGTACTTAATAACAAAAACAAAATCACGCACATTAAATACTTACGCAATTGTTCGAGTGTAGCACTCTCTTTCCCCCTACACTATGATTCACTTATTGCACGCCGCCCTCTGGCGAGTGCTTAGAGAGACAGTCAGTTAAGCCTCTGTTATCGTTATGTGTTGACGTGTTTTGTCCACTCTCTGTTTGTGTTTGTGTGTAACGTAACCTTATATGTTTTAATAATAAATTAATGTTACACAAGAAGGCTTATCTTAATTAGGACCCACCAACCACCGGTCACATTGGCACCCAACGTGTTTTAATTGCGTTTACATTGACGCCCAGCATTTAATTGCGCCCTCCGCATTGCCGTGCAAGCATACTTTCAAATTTCAGCCTTCAAAAACAGAGTAAATGTTCCGAACACAGAGGTTTGGCTCAAATTTTTTCAGGTAAAGGCAATTCGGATGCACACCCTGTGCAAGATTTATCTACATTGGATTATGTTAATTCCCCGCCCTGGAGGAAAAAGGCTTTCTATTGAAGAGCGGATGTGTTAGATCCCATCGTTGCTTCATTAAATGATAAGTACTTATTTTTGTTTCAATGTTTGAATACTTTATTTCTTTAGACATCCTGGTAAAGAATACCATGCTCATTCATACGTTTAGATTAAATAAATTTGTGTTAACTTAATTTGCCACACCCCTGGCATATGTACTATAATATTGTTGTATAAAACTCATGATATAATAGTCAATTTAAAGTTTTGTAAAAGCAGTTCTTTAAAAGTTTTCTCATATTTCTATATGTAGATTTTCTATTGGTGTTAAAAAGTTATATTTGTTTGAAAAATATTTCTTTCAACCTAATAATATATAGTTTAAGTTTCATTCGTCAGTTTCGGTTTCGGAACGAAACGCAAATGTTGCTCTTTTGCGTAGCCATTATTCGGCGCGTCAAATGTCTGCTCCCCCCCCCTTCTCTCTCTTCGCTTTTCGGAATATTAATGTAATACACCGGATACAGAAAAAGAATCAGAATGATTCATTTATGATATCATATTAAATGAGTAGATACCCACTGATCTTTTATTACTGGAGCAAATAAATAAAATAAAAGGGAAATATCTTTTCGGATTGTGGTTTCAAAGATTTAATGTGTGTATATATATAAAAAAAAGTGCTCATTATTTCTGTCAGAACTGTTCTGTATTTCATTTTTTAAGCGCATGGTATAGAAATATATTTTTTTTTCTTTTTCTTTTTATGAGAATTCGTACAACTTTTCATTATTCTTGATTTGATTATTCTTTAAGAAATGACATGTTCTTTTAATAAATTTTGGTAAATATTATTTTATTGAAGAATTAAATATAATCACTGGAAATTTTAAAATGTTATGATAACATTCTAGAAGGGAATTCATAAGGTTTATCCGATTACAATAATTTAAAACTTTATATTGTTATGAAATTGATATTATCTTTAATGAATCTTGTGCATTTGTGTTTAATTTTGTAAATTATTTAGTGATTGCAAGTGTTCTTTTATACTCTTAAATTTCTTTTAAATATAATGTAAAAGACGTGATTTTGTGAACAACGGAAAGAGTTGTGTACAAGTGCCTAAACCTAACAACAAGGATGAGTTTCTTGGGTAAGGGTCTTAAAGCCGATCTCATCTTTGTGGCTGAGGAAATGGGTATTGAAGACCCGAAAGATGCGCGTCTCCCCGACATAAAAGACTTAATAATACACAGTAAAAACTACGATGAAGACTTTGTGCGAGAATTCCTAAATTCGGTGATCGGTGAAAGGATTGCCGCAAAAGAGGAAGAAAAAGTTTCTCGTGAAAACGCGTTTAAATTAGAAAAACTTCGTTTGGAATTAGAAGTCCAAAAACTTGGACAGTTATCGCCTTCAAGTTCCGTCGCTTCATCACCAAATCAATTAAATTTACAACTCAAGAGTCTAATCCCTGAGTTTGACCCTCAACAAGATGACATGTCACTGTTCATCAATGTCTTTCAAAGACAAATGAAATTTTTAAAAATAGATAAGAAAAATTGGGTAGCATATTTACTTGGCGTTCTGCCAAATGAAGTTGTAAAAATTATTTCAAGAGAATCTGAGGAAAAAGCTCAAGATTTCGAACATATAAAAGCTATGCTTTTAAAAAGATATAAATTAAACGCAGAGAAATTGCGACATCTTTTCGCAACTCATAGAAAAAACCCAGAAAAATCTTGGAAGGATTTCCATTTTGAGTTAAGAAATTACTTTGAAGGATGGTTAGAAGAACTGAATATCCAGGACTTTGATAAGCTTAAGGACTTGATGATCCTCGATCAAATGAAAAAACGTGTCCCTCCTGAAGTAAAGGACCATTTCTTGGATGTATGGTGTGAATGGGTCACTCCCGATGATCTAATAGAGAAACTGGACACCTACAACAGTCTGCGCCCAAACGGTAAAGAAACACAAGCTTACAAGTCGGAAAACTTCAAGAAACCAGCTGATTATTTAAAATCAAATAGAAATAGGACTTTTAACGCTAAAGGCCCAAAGTTTCAAAATGAAAGTAATTCTGATCAACTGTCTCTGTCTGGGATTCCCAGTCAAAGTAGGAGGTATCCCGGGGTCCCCAGTCAAAGTAGGAGGTATCCCGGGGTCCCCAGTCAAAGTAGGCGGGACTCCATTAACAAAGACAGAGTACACGAACGAAATAATGAGAGATTTGAAGAGGATAGAAGACCCCTGAACTGTTGTGGCTGTGGAGCTCCTGGAATAATCAAAGCAAAATGTCTCACATGCAACCCAGCATTGAAACTAAACCCTGATGTATCGTCAAGTCTCAATCATATGAGCTTTTACGGTTTTTCAATGGAGGATAAACAAATAAGCATCATTGATATATCTGTCTGTGACACTCATGCAGCTGTTTGTGCCGACACAGGTGCAACACATTCAGTAGTTGGAGAAAAGCTATTTGAACTTCTTAAGAAGAACGGCTTGAAATTCAAAAGCCAAGTTATAGATATGATACTAGCTGATGGCCAAATTCAGAAAACGGAAATACTCACTACAACTGTAGACATTACGGTTAAAGGCAAAAGTATTTCGACAGAGCTCATTGTATTGAAAAACGCTCGAGGAAACAGAACTCTTCTAGGTGTTGACTTTTTGAGTAAAGCAGGAATCGTCCTAGATCTCTGCAACAGTCATTGGTATTTCTCAGAATCTCCGCGAATCAAATAGGATTTTATTAAAACACCACCTGACATAAACGCTCTGCTGGCAGTTCCTACTACTCCAAATCCCTGTGATCTTCGTGAAAATGAAGGAACAAATCTTTCGCATGAACAAAAACGTCGCCTCCACTCCCTTCTCGTAGAATACGAGACATGCTTTCAACCAGGGGGAGAGCCTACACCTTTCATCGAACACATAATTGATACTAGAGATAAGCTTCCTGTTGCAGTACCTCCTTACAGGTTGTCGCCTGCCAGACAAGAGATTTTGAAGAAGGAAATTGATTCACTTCTCGCCTCTGGAGTAATCGAAGAATGCGATTCTCCCTATGCCGCTCCAGTAGTGCTAGTTCCAAAACCCAACGGTGATTTTCGTCTTTGCGTGGATTACCAGAAGCTCAATGCGGTTACAAAGCCTGATCGCTATCCTCTTCCGCGGATGGATGACCTATTGCAAACCGCAAAACAAACAGCTTACATGTCTACCATTGATTTAAAAAGTGGATACTATCAAGTTCAAATGTATCCTCCTGACAAAGACAAAACTGCATTTGTTTGTCAATTTGGAATTTACAGATTTACAAGGATGCCGTTTGGATTAAAAACAGCACCCGCGACTTTCCTAAGACTCATGGACATTTTCCTAAATGGCCTTAAACTCAAGACTTTAGCATATTTAGATGATTTGATTGTTATATCTTCTACATTTGAAGAACATCTTGAAGATTTACGTCAAGTATTTGATCGCCTGAAATACTTTAAATTGCATGCTAATAGAAACAAATGTAATTTCGCTTGCCCCAAAGTAAAATATTTAGGTCACTATATCACCAAGGCTGGTATTGAAGTTGATCCTGCAAAAGTTGAAGCAATAGTAAAAATTCCTCCTCCCCAAAACACAAAACAAGTCCAAAGGTTTTTGCAAACCGGCAGTTGGTATCGTCGTTTTATACATGAGTTTGCAGAAATTTCTCGCTCATTAAGCATTCTTACTAAGAAGAAAACCACATGGAAAAGGGGCGAAGAAGAGCAGTGTGCATTTGATGCATTAAAAGAAAAACTAATTTCTCCACCGGTTCTAAAACAAGTCGATGACACTAAACCATTTGTTATCCGAACAGATGCCTCAAATTATGCTCTAGGAGCTATCCTTATTCAAGGAAAAGGTGAAGAAGAACATCCCATAGAGTATGCGAGTCGTTTACTTACTTCATCTGAAAGAAATTATTCTACAACCGAGAGAGAAGAATTAGCAGTCGTATGGGCTCTCGAAAAGTTCCGAGGTTACATAGAAGGTGCCCAAATTACAGTTGTGACTGACCATCAACCCTTAAAATGGCTGTTGAGTCTGAAATCACCAACAGGCCGATTGGCAAGATGGGCTTTACAGTTGCAATCATTTAACCTGACAGTAGAATACATTCCTGGTAAAGCTAATGTTATAGCTGATATGCTCTCGCGACCTGTATGTGTTCACAACAATTCTAATTGTGAATTATGCACTATATCTATCGATTTGCCATCAAGAAAGGCCAGTGATATGCGTGAAGAACAGTTAAAAGATGACGATTTGAAGAAAATAATAGACTGTTTCGAAAACAATGATAAAGATGAAAATTTTGCTAACTGGTCAAACCGAGGTTACCTTATGAGTAATGGTTTACTCTATCGCTACTCTCCAGATTCTGAATCTGAAGAAGCACAATTGGTTGTCCCAAAGCAAGAAAGGGAAAGAGTTCTTAGAGAACACTATGATGCCCCTACAGCTGGACATTACGGCACTGAAGGTACTTATAATAAAATAGCCTCACGATACTATTTTCCTGGAATGAAATCCTACATTTCAGAATGGATAAAACATTGTACAGAATGTAACCGTTACAAGGCTAACAACCAAAAGCCTTCTGGATTGTTAAGAACTCCAGTATATTCTCAAAGATTCGAGATAATTTCGATTGACTTATTTGGTCCTCTACCACGGACGGCTACAGGAAAACAGTGGATTTTTATTGTGGCAGACTGTGCAACAAGAAGGTTCGAATTATTCCCTCTTGCTCATGCCACCGCACATGAATGTGCTACAACATTAATCGAAGAAGTGTTTATGCGGTATGGCATACCTAGAAAAATCATCAGTGATAACGGATCACAATTCATTAGTTCCGTACTCCAACAAATCTGTTGTACTCTCAATATAGACCAATGTTTAATTCCAGTCTATTTTCCCCAAGAAAACCCTGCCGAAAGGAAAAACAGAGACCTTAAACCTCGTCTAGCAATACTTGTGGGAGATGAACATGATACCTGGCATTCGAAACTCCCTGTAATTCGATTTGCCATGAATACAACTATTTGTGATACTACAGGATATACTCCTGCCTTCCTACAATTTGGAAGAGAATTGCGCACTGTTGACGATGTTGTGCAAAATTTCAAAGCCGTGGTTGAAAATGATAACTTTGTTCCAGAGATAACCCCATATCTCAAAAGATTTGCACACATCACTAATGATATACGAGACCGAATAGAAAAGAAGCAAGATCAACGAAAGAAATACTATGATAAAAATCGAAGAACTGTTTATTTTTCTCCTGGTGATAAAGTTTTGGTAAATTTGCATCCCTTTAGCAAAGCCAAAAACAAGAAGACTTCAAAGTTTATGCCCAAATGTGATGGTCCATACCTTATACTAACTCAGAAGTCGCCAACATCATATGTTATTTCTAGTCTTGACAAGCCGTCAGAACCTATTGCAACCTATCATGTTTCTGCACTTTCACCTTTTAAAGATGTGGATGTGCCACCCCATGCCACAAATCAAGACGCTTCATCTGAACCAAAAATTACTGTGACACCCCATGCCACAAATCAAGGAACTTTGTTTGTGCCAAAATCTTCTCGGCTTAAACCCTTTACCCAGAGAAACCAAAGGCCAAAAACAAGAACACAGACTGCAACAAGAGCTCCTACTTCTAGTACTGGCTACTTGCCGGGACGTCGGCGCAGCTAGAGGGGGAGACTGCAGCACTCTCTTTTTCCCCCTACACTATGATTCACTCATTACACGCCGCCCTCTGGCGAGTGCTTAGAGAGAGAGTCAGTTAAGCCTCTGTTATCGTTATGTGTTGACGTGTTTTGTCCACTCTCTGTTTGTGTGTAACGTAACCTTATATGTTTTAATAATAAATTAATGTTACACAAGAAGGCTTATCTT